>JAKTRT010000078.1:0-48812 GCA_030579895.1 Sugiyamaella grinbergsii | reverse complement strand
AATAATAATAATAATAATAATAATAATAATAATAATAATAATAATAATAATAATAATAATAATAATAATAATAATAATAATAATAATAATAATAATAGTACACCGTACTTACTGATTGTAGTGTTTAAAGCTCACGAGAGCACCAAAGAATAGCCGCTTCGTAACAAATAGCATACTGTCGCAAGCTCTGAACCATTGATTTCCGTTGACATCTAAAATCATTGACCACTTTATATACCAAGTCCTCCTCAGAGTCGACATCTTCAGGCGATCTGTTCAGCTGATGATGGAATTTCTGCTCCGATAAAATGTCAACCACGGTATCAACGGTACAAAAAGTACCAGTTCTACCACATCCAGCACTGCAATGAACCATTGCTAATGGCTCTTTTTTAGATACCTGCTCTCGATGCGATTGCTTCCATTCATTTACAACCTGGTCTTTAACAGCACATAGGGCCAATAAGTCTTGAGCACTGGCGGGAGCGCCTAGATCGGGCCATTCAGTATAATGGATTTGTACTACGTCGTGAGCTGTTGAAGTAAGAAGATTATCCAGTTTGAAGCGCCGGATGGTGATACAGGTTTTGGTATTCGATCCTAGCGGCACGATTTGTTTGTCAACATTAGTCAGTTTGAACTGGTTACCAAGTATACCATCTTGCCAATAAGGATGACATTTTACCTGACCTCCTTCGTACTCTACTGTGAGCATAACAATGACTGGTATACGCTCATTCCAAACTACAGACCAAAAGTCTAGGATCGTTTCAGGAAGCGGCGCTTGTGTGGCTATATATCGCTTGGATGACCAGTTGCTCGAAACATAACTGGCGTTTATATAATCGCAAGAAGAGTCCGGCATGGGTAGTCTTACTCTAGCATGGTCATATGGCCATATGTTATGATATCGATTCTTATAACCAAATTTAACGCCGGCAGTTACACTATACTGAACATTTCCATTACTATCATGGAGAGATGGAGTACTAAACGCACGATCTCTGCTGAAAGCAGATTGGATTCTTGATTTCTCCTCTTGTTCAATAGCATAGAACTGTCTTGCGACTAGCCGAGAGCCGCTGGTTTCAGTGATTGGTTTGAGCCATTCGGGGAACTCCGACTCTATAAAGGTCGGAGTCAAGTCCTGCGGCAATAGAACAGGTACAGAATCATCAACATAACAATAGCTATCAAGAGACATGAACCCTGCTACAGTTGAACCATTCATCTCTTTACATTCTTCAGGCAGTCGAAACCCAGTAAGAACAGGTGGAAGAGAAATGTGTTGAGTGGAGGGGACATGCAATTCCGGCGGAGCCAGTGGCTGTTTGACGGATAATGACGGAAGACTAGGCATGGAAACGATGGAAGAATTTGTTTGCGGCCCATTATCAAAGAGGCCATTATTAACAGTAGTAGGCGTAAGGTTAAGATTGAAAGAAGTGGCGGTAGGAGTTGAACGAAATAGTGAGTGGTTACTACACGACTCGTATGCCTTTGGAGGGGACGTATCGATGATGTCGGGAAAGACATTTTCTAGCTCCGAAATGCCACCTTTCAAGTACCAGATCTTACCAGTAATCTCATCTGCTCGGCTGAGCTTTAAGAGGGTGTAGATGAGGGTGGTTGACGACGCACCGTTCAAATCCGTCGATGACTGATCGTATACAATGATATGTTTATAATTTGATAAATTTGCCAGTTTAGCACGTTGTTCGGTGGCCATACATTCGGCAAATCTTGCTATCGTAAAAGTAGGTCGTTTTAACAATGTTGATGGAACGCAAACATGAGTTGCATTTGGGACCCGGCCTGCAGAGAAGTAAGCAAACGTACGAGTATCCATAATAAATATGTCATTAGAAAACGACTTGTTGTATGGGGAGATATCATTATCGAGGGATGCAGTAGAATTAGGAGGAGAAATAGAGTGATTAGTATTGGCGGTACTTTTTGGGGAATGATTCGAAGGAGATTGAGATCGAGATTGAACAGGAGTGATATCTCTTGTGTTTATGGATACATTGGCCATGTTTGTAATTGTAGAGCTACTACTATTGCTACTGGAAGTTTCGCTATAATTATTCGTATTGTTGGCAGTACCACTTGAGTTAACGGGTAATGGAGAGTTAGAAATTGTAGTAGATGCAGTGGCTGGAGCAGTCGACGCTGAAGAGAGGGAAGTTGCCGACGAATTATTACCACTAGAACTAGTGGCTTCACTAGGTGACGAAGAAGTGGAATCGAAAAGTTCCTTATCTAGTTTATCATGAAGAGAGATCGACTTCGGGTGACTATCTGTTCTGAACGACAAAATCAGTCCTTTTAGTTGTTCAGCACTTATAGGTCTTACGAAAGATGGTATTTCTACTTGTGGTACAACGTTGACTGCGTTGACAGGAAGGGACGGAGATCTAAACTTTCGTAATAGAGAATCGGCACTGCGCTTGTGTTCTAATTGCCGAGGCACGCTTAAATTGTCATTGCTGGCATTCATTGCGTCGCTCATTACATTGGGAGATGCGTTTGTCGCACTCGTAGGAGTTCGAAGCTCGATGGAGTTGTCCTTGGACTTTATTTCCTGTGATAACTGAAGCTCAGGAGGGCGATGTTTCTTCTTTTTTATTAGTGGAGGAGTATGGCGGTGATGTATAGACTTCATGGCGGCGGTAGCTGATACCTCGGGTGAAACACAACTAGAGGAGGCCCCGGAATCAGGCGTCGGCGGGTGCTTATTATTGTTGTTGACGAAATCCTTCGGGCTTGGGAGAAGTGGAATTAGCGATGCCGTCTGTGGAGGCAGATCTGATAGTGTGGCAGCCACGGAAAAATAAGAAGATCCACTGGTATTCGGAGGAATGCCAACTCTATCGGAAGCAGCTGCTATACTCAAGCCTTTTAGATAATCAGTTGTGTTTGACAGAGGGCCGCTACTGCTAAAACTATCATTCGCACTTATTGGAGACGATTTGTTGCTAGAACAATTTGGAGAAGAAGACGAAGAAGCTTTAATGGCAGAAGGGCTATGACTTGGATAAAGTTGATCAGTCGAAATGGCTGAGCATGGCGATCTAGGCTGTTTCACCGACATGTGAAAGAGGTCGTAAGATCTGACGGTTAGTGATGAGAATTTACGACTCAGGACCCAGAAAACACTTACAAAGACTACTTCCACTTGAAGATGAAAAACCCAAAAAAATTAATTTCAGTATCAAGAATAGTTCAAATCAAACTTCAAAATCGACTCAGAACAGAAGACAAGCAATCAACAGAGTACAGTTGACAAGCAGCGATGCAAAAAAAAAAAAAAAACCGATCCTGCAAATTAAAAACCCTATGGATTCGATAAATAATCTTGACTTTCGTAGACGTGATTACGTTTCCAGCTCTTTACAACACTGTCACGAAAGCTTGACAAGAGAGCAACCCGTATATTTTTAATACAAACGGTAAAATGTACTTCACTCAAACACGTATGACGAGGACCTACACGAATGAGATTCGTATCTTGTAATAGAGTGGCTCAGACTCAGGCGAGTGGTTCGAAATAAAACTGTTGACCAAACCAAAAAAAAAAAAAGATTTAGAAGAAAAATACAAACGGAAAGTCAATAGTGCTTTCTATTCAGGACGTATTTATTCTCAGTACCCGAGAATTCTAATTTTTTATTGCAAAAGTCACAAACTTATATTCGGTTCGGGAAATATTTAAGCAAAAAGTAAACGAATAAGGAGAGATTTAGACCTTGGTAAGTGGTGACGGTATAGTTTAGTTTGCGATTGGTAACCTTTGCTGCATTTCTTAAGAGTAGTAGTGTTAAGTAGTCAATGTAAACTTCTCGGTTTGAGTAAAAGTAAAATGAGGTTTTTGCTTATATAAAAAGTGACGTCACGGGCAAGATGGGTCGAACGGTTTCCCTTACCCATGCAGTTGGCGCGGTGGCCATCCCCACAGTGCGGCGGGATGGATGGCTCCGGACATGTCTGTGCCATGAGAACAGGGGTGATTAGAGTTCACGCCCACAAATACAACAAGCCGTACGCCAGGGACGAGCAATGGATTAACTAACAGGGGGGAGGGAGAATAGGAATGAGAGATAAAGAAGGAGTTGGATAATAACAATCGTTGAGTATAATCCGGTTGTTTAGGATGTTGGTGAGGTTCCAGGTGGCGGTTTTTCGTACAAGGTCAGGTGTGCCTGTTTAAAAGAAGAGGATGAGGACGTCGCGTGATTGACGGCCAGGAGGAAAAGATTGGACTGTCTGCCTGGCCGACATCACCGACGTGTGACTGGAGCGCAGCCGCCAAAGGCCTTAGAGAAGTGGTCCTAGAACGCCGCAATGGGTGATAAATCCATATTTTTTTTTGGTAACTGGCAATTAAAGGTAGGAATAGCGGTGACTGCGGTGAAAGCGGCCAAGGAAGGTATGGTAGGAGTATAATGGCCTTTCAGCCTCAGTCAACAGTCAACTGCCAACTGCTGGACTCGTAGTGACTGTCTCAGAACCTCGTCTCCAGAAGCCCTGCCTTCTATACGGTATTCCCTCATAACATGCACACACACAGCCTTGCGCAACCTAAGCATTGGCTTAGTTTCTACCTATCTAACGCAAACTTATTTCAGTTTGCTCGAATAAGGACCGTCAATATCAGCTTCCCAGATCCGAGCAATCGAGCAAATGATTGCTCATAGCTAAGTTCCAACAAACCTTATTCTTTTAGCCGTTGGTGTTTTAATGCCGATAGCCTCCAGTGACATAAGAATGCGTTGGGTAAGATATCAGATAGCCGAATCTCTGAATGCGATCCTCACTCAGGACCGTTGAAGCTTAGGAGAGAGTCATTTCGGGACTAAGCCTGGGCCAGTCATTGGAGACGGAAGTTCTCTAGTTGGGTATGGTGTACATTTTTCCAAACCTCTAGGCTTCATATGTTAATAAGAGGTAGCCAGTCGAAGGGTTTTCTCTTCTCCTCCTCCACTTCTAATTACAGGTTGATAGTATTGAACTATAGAGTTTGGCAATGCGGTCCTGATACATGCAAAGTTGCCTATTGCGGCGCTCGTTGCAACGTCAAAGAAGAACGTATACATGAGAGAGATATTTATAGTTCCACTGCCTTTTTCAACCCGCCTAGCCATCTTATTAAGTTTCTACTTTTGATGGGAAGTAAAGTTAGGTTGTTTTATTTGCTGTTGTTAGAGTTTCAGCTACTTCAGCAGACAGCAGACAGCAGACGCATACCCCAAATTACTCAATCTCATTACAATGGGTTCGTATTATTTATTGTATGTCTCGAACCCTAATCACCTGTACCAAGCTCGCCCTCCTTGTCTATACTCTAATATCCTCGCAAAAGCATAATATATATAATGATGGGTCCCTTAACAGAGAACATCCTGATATTTCAAAAGATAAGATAACGCACGGTGAGTTCCTAACCCAGGGAGAGAGAGAGACCCTTGATCACGAACGATAAACAGACGCGTCGCGATGGGTGGTGGGTTGTGCGGAGTTGAAGAATTGATTGATCAAATACCCAACACTTATGAAATGGCATCGAAGACAGATTATGATGATTTGGCAAGGGCTATTCAACAGAATAACTTCAATGTGAAGTTCCGTCTTTTTGAGTTGAATGAGAAGCTGTCATCCTCTTCTTCGACAGTCTCTTCAACGGCAGACTTCTCGGGACAGTTAGAATTAGTCCGCCATTCGTTGGATTTGTCCCATGACAAATTAAAAACATTCGGTAGTGAACTAGATGCACCCAAGGTGAAGCCGTTCGATAGAGTTGAGAACAATTATCAGCAAACCCAATTGGAGTTAATAAATAAATTAAAACTTGGTTCTGCGACAGAAACAAACGATAATAATGCTACATCGGTTAATGGATCCACATCTCATAAGTCAGATAATAACATATCTGAACCGTCTACGTCAATACAATCTATGTTTGATGGCATCAGTCCAATAAAGTCACCTCAGAAAAAGAGCTCTGGTATTGCCGTTCCTGCCATTGATCCTATTCCAAATGTAAATAAAGGAGTTTCATTAGCTGGTCCTAACCGAGTGACCAGTCTCCCACGTCTGGGTCAATTCACCAAACCTTCTGTTTCCAACCCTCCTTTCGGTACAGCAACAAAGTCCACTGCGAATAGCAACACAACCACCACCGTCCCTAATGGCGGTCTTACACACTTCACTCGCCTAGACATTGACGAAGATCCATTTTCTTCTGATAGCGAACAGGTTGAATTTTCAACGCTTCCAATTGTACAGCCATTACCGGGAAATCCGTTGGCTGTACGGTTTCAAAATATTGATACGGAAAAAGAAGACGATATCCCCAAACCAACGACTCCGTCCGTCAAAGGCATGATCTCTAATTTGCTGTTAAACCTGGAAACCCTAAATAAAGATGACATAGAGCAACAGTTACGGGACTGTTTATACTTGCTCGATGACAACAGACATAATGCACAATCCTCAGTTGCAATTAAAGACACTGAAGCTGAAATCAAACAATTACGAGAACAATTAACTATAGCCAACACCCGGTCCGAGGCTCTTCGAGACCAGCTTTCTCAGTTACAATATATTAATGATATCACGGTGATTCAAGAGCTTCATGTTCGTCGATACGATGCTGAACGCCTGAGGAATATCCGGGCCGATTTGAAGTTCATGTTATCTTACCAGTCCCACCTCTTGGCGACGTATAGGCATGCTAGTCGTAGAAGGCTGCAAATGCTTGGAGCAAGTGGAGCAATACAAATTCATGATGTATCTATCTTACAAGAGACGGGAGATGGATGGGGACCGGAGACCGCAACCACTCGACGTGGTCGACCGAGCTTCCTGTCAGCTGCTCTGACGATTCTATCTGCCATCCGTATCCGCAATCGTTTACATAGCTCCCGGGACAAACTTCATGCGTTGAGGCTAAAGGTCAAAGAGACAATAGATTGAACTATTATATTTATATTTATATTTATATGTATATGTATATGTATGTGCTTTAATGACGTAATGACAATGATAATGTCCATCGCAATTGGACTTTACAAAGGCAAAACAAATACTAATGCTGATACTGGTGGTGTTATACTAGCGAGGAACAAATTTAAGCTCAAAGGAAATATCCCCGCCGTCTTCTCCAGGCGAGATGTTAACTTGCTGGGTTCTTCCAGGTCGGTTAGGGGCACTCCAAGATTCTTCACCTCCATACGAGACAATATTCTTTTCCTCCATCGTGAAATCTCCAGCAGGGATAGCTCTGTTACAAGTAAAGGCGCCATCGACAATGTTGCAATATCCTTTGGAGGATTTAATGTTGACGCCTCCCATTGTCTTTATAATGGTGTAAGTCGCACAGGTTCCGGAAGTGTACCAATGGCCGTTACCTATGAGGCATCCATCTTGACCACTAAGTTTCAAGTAGCCCCTGGTGCCTTGGCCACCTCCACCGCCGCCGCCTCCTCCTCCTCCACCACCACCTCCACCACCTCCTCCTCCACCATTCTTCGTACCTTTAGGTAACCAATAGAACTTATCCTTACACTTGCTATACTTGGCAATCGCGTCAACCGGAGTAAATGTACCCTCTGCTACTGATCCCTTCAACTTAAAATAATACCAAACCTCCAATAATGCGTTATGTTGATCGCATTGTAAAAATACAGACGCTCCTCCAACATGAGGAGACAAAACGTTTTGAAATTGCTCCAGAGAATAAGTTTCGCTGGTAGATGGATGGATATCAGCGGCTGCCAAAAACTCATAAGTAGGCAGCTTCTTGAATAGTTCAACTGCTGTGGTATAGAAGTCACCAACATATTGATACTTATCGGCGTCCGATCCATAACACTTAGGATTAACAGTGGACATACAGGTTCCATGTTTGTTAAACTCATGGAGCCATAAATCTTCATCTGTCTTGTAGAGATTTTTCCACACCCGGTTCATATCGTCCAATAAATCATGATATCCTAGTTCTTCCAAAACTTCAGTAGCATTGTCAATTGCCCAAGATGGATTACAAAATTGTTGATATCCACCATTACATTTATCATTCCAAAGACCATGAAGGGTGAACAGATCGTCAGGGCCAGTAGCCGGGTAGTAATCCCAGAACTGAGTAGACAAAAACAATCCGTTAGTACCCTCATAACAACAACTATCATGAACGGATTCAGTGGAGCACGAAAGTGGGGAGCCAATAGGACACGACTCATGATCAGAAGCGGTTCTCAGGGGGCTAACGAACTCATTTCCATTTAACAAAACCAATTGGTCATTAGCGGGGGCCCCAGAATATCCAGAGAAATCAATGGCAACAGCATCGATGCCCTTAAGAAGGCCAAAGAGTCCAATATACAAATTTAGGCGTTTCACGATCATAGAGTACGAGTCTGAGAAACGGCACTGATCGATATCAAGAATAAATGAATAGAACAATGAGCTAACCAATCGAATTGAAAGCACGGTAGAAGATATAGGTTGGTATCGTTTTGTCCAAACCAGCCAGCTTAGAAGTCACGTTCGCACTTCCGCTGTTCTTCTTGTTTAAAGTATCTATTTCTTCGAATTTGAGTGAATGGCTCTCTTTCTTTCGAGTTGTCTTTGGTTTATTCTGTTGCGTGTCACTGTTCCTCGATCCTTTCTGGCTAGCTGGCTGGGCTTCATATCCGTTTCGGGATGGGTTTATCAGTTATCAGGGATCGGCGCGCAATTGGGGAGACCGCCGCATGCAGGGACAGAAAGCATCATGTCCGACACCGGCATTCTGGCATTCTGGCAGGTGAAAATGACAGCTCGGTTATGGAGGAACGGAAAGGCCAGAGAGGTCCACTTGGCTGGGAGTCAGGCCGAGAAGAAGAGCGGTCGACGTGACCAAAACATCGCGTGCCCCCCTCCCCCCCCCCAAATACGAGCGAAGCGAGCTACGGGTCTGGGCAGAGCCCAAGCCGCCGGAGGCAGGCACCAGTCTGGCAAGAAAACAAAGTCTAGTATATCACATCACATCATATAGCTCCTACTTCTGGTACTATCCATTCGCCGGTGTTTAGATCAATCTTTCCCGATCGTGTATAGTCGCCTGTTCGGCTACCTACGAGCTCGGCGAACGCTACTCTCACATAATAGGTTACGGGGATTGAAGAAGTGAAATTGCTAAACGTGTCAATGGCCCAGCCAGTGATATTAAACTTGTTTGCACCTCCCCTATATCGTTCTACGTCGTCAATAATAAGACTGTAGCCGTCCCAAGCTCTGTCTACAGTTTTATCTGCTAGTCGAGCCTCCGTGAGACTCTGCCACACTAGTGTAATGCTCTTCAGCGCTGCTTCACCACCTTCTATTATAGTTGGTTCGGCAAACTTTGCAAACCCGCCTCTAAACGAGGGAGCGCCTCTTCGTAGTTGTTCATAAGTCTGTAAGATAGAGTCGAAATCCCACCGAGCGACGCCACTCACAAATAACCCGACTAATAGCCCCTGGTAGAACAGACTCGGGGTAGTTTTGAATCCAGTTCCAGGTAGTAATATCAACGTCCAAATATAATGATGCATTCGCAAAGTCTGATTAGGAACAAATGAAAGCGCAATAAGCAACGCAATAACCAGTAAATAGTATTGGATGTAAGGCTTGAATTTTCCTAATCTCCAAATAACATATGCTTGTCCGATAGCTATGCTCAGCACGACACTAATGAGAATGATAATTGCCAACCAAGCACCTGACTGGGCATTCAAGTCATGGGGTGTCAATCTATCTAACGGTAGCGCTGCAAAGACGTAATTCTCTAGAATGGCAATCCAGAATCCAGAAACCCAAAACAACATTCTGCTAAAGTTAGCAGACAAATTAGTTAGCTGGGGTTTGGTAGAAAACCCATATATAACATAAGTACTCAGCAGCGCAGGCAGTAGTCTTCTAAAACCTAACGAGATGAGTTCTGCGTCGGCCAGTTCCTCTCCTCCTGCTAGTGGCGGATTAGACGCCAGTATCACCGTCCAAAACCCTACCAATACCAATCCATATAAAAATATTCCTGGATGCCTAACAAAATATCCATAAATGAGGGATATGGCTATGTTGACAACGATAATGGGCACTCTCAAATCACGGCATCCGGACAGCAGCATTCCACTGGTGTCAACAAACTCGTAACTTGCTGGGAACTCTGCTTCAACGCCAAGACTCTCTATGCCATTGCTTTTTTCGGACACGAACCCCATCAATTTAGGTCCAGTGAATCGAATAATTCCACATCCACCAATTTTGTTACTGACGATTCCTCGATGAACAGCAGCTCCACAAACATACGAATCGGCTCTATATGAGTTGTTACCGCCAATCACATATGGTCGATATATAGATTCATAGCCGCCTACTGGAGTTTCACTGTAAGTCCAACTTTCCTTAATGCAATCCGCGGGACACTTGAATCGGAACTGCTTTCCTGTATTTGAGCCATAACAGTCTTCTCCATTAAGACCACACCAGTCATTCTTTCCATACCAGACTTGTGGTACAGCGCTACATCTTAACAGATCGACCTGCTCGTCATCTATCATAGGAGAGGAGAGGATTGATTTATTGGCCAATGTAACGAAAATGACCGCCCATAATGTAACGAACGTTACTAATATGGTCTTCTTCATGAAGGGCGTCACTTTTTTAGATACAATATCTGGGAACATTTGTAATTGTGGGAATATCAGGGTTACTTGCGGTTCGACAGCAACCAAGGGCCCATCCATGAGAATTCTCCAACAACTCCTTCTTCTAATAGGGGCATCTCTAGCTACTGTCTCGTCTCCTATTAGCCTTGCCGACGAATCGACTCTAGAATCTAGCGAGCCGCCCCGTAGACTATCGGCGTCCTCAATTGCAGTTTCTTCATCACGATACTGCGACGACCGGGTACGGTTGCCGTCGTTCCGGTATGAATGTTGCCTTGTTTGCTGTCGACCGAGCGGTTCCATTTGTACTTCTATATCAGACGAAGACACCGTTACCGGGCTAACTTCACGACTGAAGTCTATTATGGAGGACATAATACTTTGTCCAGTTCTTAATCCCATGACATCTGAACAGTCCGTTTTTAGAATTCCAAGTTGGGATATCTTAAGACTGAACAGAAGGCTGTGTTTCAGACTAGTGTACTTTAACTTGGCAGTTTGAAATTTCAGTGCGTCAATTTCTGGTAATGTGGACCAGACGATTCGTGTGAACTTAAAAACTGAGAAAAGAAGCCCCTCTGTTTCTGGAACTGTCAATTCATAACGTAAATAAATTACTTTTCAGATAAGATATATATAGACCACGAGCGTAGCATAAGCCGAACAAAATGGCCCTGCAATTAGGCCCTAAGTGTGGGGGATAGAGCGTTTGGCGGCTACCGTCACGTAGATATATAATCCCGTTTCAAAATCAGATTTCTTAAGATTGTATTTTACAGAGAGGGGAGGTTACATAACTATATAGTTATTATAAAAATAAATACGGAGTGGAGAGAAATATTTAATAAATAATTGAAGACAGATCGCAAATTGCTCACCCTCCACACATGGCGCATGCTTCGCTTTCCTCTATCGAACATGAAAGGCCATCTTCAGCGTCCACCTCCAACTTTCTTCTCGTAATGAATATGTCCGTCTCGTCAAGTATATAGTCATCATTTGCTGGCGGTGATACAGCGATAGGTGAAAACGCCGATCTAGATCTTGAAGTAGGAACGCTCGGTGGAAAATGAAACGGTGAAGGAGATGAGATAAGAGACGATGGCGATGGTGATCTTGAGTCGCCCGTCATAGGTGAAGGTGTTGATAATTTCAGTAGCTCTAGTTCCTCACCAGGGCCAATATAACGCAGTCGTTTTTGGGCTGCGGCATTCTGGCCATTGCCAAACCTGTCAGAGTCGATGCTCATAGTCTTTTTCTTCCTTTTCAATGCTTCTTGATCAACCGTGAATTGAATCGGAGCTGAAGCTGCTTTGGTCCTTAAATAATACATTCCAGTTTTAAGACCTTTTTTCCAGCCATAGAAATGCATACTCGTCAATTTAGCAAACGAAGGGTTCTTCATGAATATATTCATACTTTGAGACTGGTCAATGTATCTTCCTCTATCAGCAGCCATGTTGATAATAACCTTCTGGCTCATTTCCCAGGCCGTTTTATATAATGACTTCAACTCACCAGGAATCTCATCAATATTTTGTACCGACCCGTCCTCACTAATAAGCCGATTCCTAACTTCACTATTCCATAGTCCAAGCTTGGTCAGATCTTGTACGAGATATTCGTTAACGATCTGAAATTCTCCCGATAAAACTCTCCTAGTGTATATATTCGAAGTAATCGGCTCGAAGCATTCATTGAAACCTAGGATTTGTGACGTCGAGGCAGTTGGCATCGGCGCAACTAGTAACGAATTTCGAAGTCCGTATCTGGAAATGTCACGTTTTAAACTAGCCCAATTCCATAATTCAGGAACATTTGCCAAATCGCTTTTCTCATTCCACAAATCAAATTGCAACAACCCTTTAGATGCCGGTGACCCTTCATAGGTCTCATAGGGACCAATTTCCTTTGCTAATTCCATAGATGCTTCTGCAGCAGCATGGTAAATCGTTTCAAAAATCTGAATATTAAGTGTTTTTGCATCAACAGAATCAAAAGGCATTCGCAATTTCATAAACGTATCGGCTAGTCCCTGTACACCAACCGCGATAGGCCGGTGTCGCAGATTTGACACCCTAGCTGATTCAACCGGATAATCATTAATATCAATAATTCGGTTCAGATTTCTAGCAACGATTTTCGTAATCGCATGAAGTTTATCAAAATCATACCAAACCTTGTTTTCCATTCCATCATCTTCTGAATGGCACACAAAACTTGGCAATGCGATAGATGCCAAGTTACAAACGGCGGTTTCTTCCGGTGAGGAATACTGCACCACTTCCGTACACAAATTTGATGATTTAATGGTACCAAGATTCTGTTGATTTGATTTTCGATTACACGAATCTTTGTAAAGCATGAACGGATTGCCTGTTTCGACCTGACATTCCAAAATTGCAAACCATAACTTTTGGGCCTTGACTTTTCTAACCTGCCTATGCTCTAACTCATATCTATTGTACAGCAGTTCAAACTTCCGTCCATATACATCAGCCAAGCCAGGAGCTTCATCGGGCGAAAATAAACACCAGTCCTCATCATCTTGGACTTTCTGCATAAACAAGTCTGGAATCCAAAGAGCATAGAACAAATCTCGAGCTCTCAGCTCTTCCTTTCCGTGGTTTTTCCTCAAGTCCAAGAACTGGAAAATATCACTATGCCATGGCTCTAGGTAAATGGCAAAAGCACCTGGTCGTTTATTACCACCCTGATCAACGTATCTGGCGGTGTTATTATACACCCGTAGCATAGGTATGATGCCATTAGAGGAACCATTGCTGCCGGCGATATAAGCCCCGGTGCCACGAATATTATGAATATGCAGGCCAATACCTCCGGCAGTTTTTGAAATCAAGGCACAACTTTTCAGTGTGTCATATATACCTTCAATAGAATCCTCTTTCATGGCCACTAGGAAGCAGGATGACAGCTGGGCGTTAGGAGTACCGGAATTAAACAACGTTGGCGAAGCATGAGTGAATAATTTCTGGGACATTAATTGATATGTCTCAATAGCTCGGGGGATATCATTCCCATGGATCCCTACTGCTACTCTCATGAGCATATGCTGAGGGCGCTCAACGATTTTGCCTGACACTTTTAATAGATATGATCGCTCGAGAGTTTTATACCCAAAATAAGTATATTCGAAATCTCTGGAGTAGTCAATTGCCGAATCCAGCTCCTCATAGTTAGCCATGATAACATCATAAACTTCTTTGCTGATAAGAGCCACATCTCTATTATTGATAGCCAATTTGTAATGATACAATTGGTTGATAACTGTCGAAAACGTCGAGCTTGTATCCTTATGTAGCACCGAAACTGCTAATCTAGCAGCTAACCTGGAAAAATGTGGATGAATAGTCGTCATTGAAGCAGCCACTTCAGCACATAGAGTATCGATCTCATAAGTGCTGACACCGGAGTAGGCCCCTTTCTCAACTCTATCTACAATATCAGCTGCTCTTACATATTGAGTATCAAGATTATAAGTAAGATGAGATATTCGACCCAGTATCTGGAGCTGCGTTAGTAAGAGAACTGGACAATTACCTAGCATATAAGCCAGAGTCCTCAATCCATTTCAACCAGATAATCGATGGCAATTAACACTGCAACTGAACCTATGTATACACAGGTAAAACCACTTCAACACCAGAATATGACTTACTTTGTCTCTTTCAAACTGCTGCTTCCGGCCGTCTGGAAATAGAGTTAGTAAATATCTACCAATTATACATCTCTATAACATATATGGCTACATACCTCGTTTAGTGACCTCCATCTTCTATTTCTATATAAATGATGATGACCAGTCTAGCGATTCCGTCTCATTGAGATAATTTGAAGATACTTTTAACTATATGTGAAAACTCGCAACTACCTTAGTCAAGGGAAATACCGGCGGCGAAATATCGATTCTTGTGGTCAGCCGTGCTTGATATCGAACGAATTTGCATTTGCGGATCTAAAAGTTTATAGAGCAAGGCATGCAGGTATCAATTTAGGTCTGCATATGAGCTGAGATCCGGCCCTGCATATGGAGATGATAAAGACTACAAAGCCAACCCGAATCTTAACTATGACCTGGGTGTGGGAAGCGAAAACACCGATGTATACAGACATAAATATAAATTATCTAGTACTAGCAAATGCTAAGATCCATTTGGCGTCCGTCAAGACATATTTACATGCGTTTGTCCACTTTTCATCAGACTCTTTAGCAGATAATTTAATACTATTGCCGCCGATTTTATCGCCCTCAATGATATATGGCCGATCCAAAACACTACCGGAAGACTCAACGAATTGGCCTATACGATCCAGTATTTTTAGCAGTTCGACCATTGCTGCATCGAGACGACTTTGACTCAATATTCTTCCATACGAATATAAGTCTAATACAACCGGTTTACTATTTTCTCCATTTGGAAGTATATCAAACTTCTCTATTCGAGACATACTTCCTAGCGGCCGTAACCGATATCCAACCAGCTTAAAGTCGAGCTTTTGTACAACCGTGGCTATCAGCAGCAGAGTCTGACCTAGAGCAGCGTTAAATTCCGGCCAGTCTACTTTATCATTTTTCAGTTTCCCAAGCCGCAGTCCGTTAATGGTGCCAAAGTATCCATCATAGCCAATACAAAAAGTATCATTATATACATTAATGCGCTGTAGTTTCTTCAATCGATTGTTATGATAATCGTGTAACGAATCGACTCGATCTTTTTCGTTCTGAAAGTCGGCCAATTCTCGATATAACCGGTTTTGGTCTTTATAGAATGCTTCTTCTTGTAGAGATAACACCTCTGATTCTTTTTGTAGTTCTAATAAATCCTTCTCTACATCCACTCGTTTTTGCTCTACCTGTTTCAATTCCGCTAAAGCATTCTCATTTTCTCGTTCTAAGTGTTCAATGTCACGAATCATTTCTTCCACTTCTTCCGACGCCGGGCCTGGCACATCTTTGATCTTATTCAAAAACGAAATATACGTATCTCGTTCATTACAAGACTCCTCATAGCGAGGTTTCAGTTGATCAATAATCAACTCCGCACAATCAGTACAAATGGGATAATCTATATCACTTTTCCCTGATAATTCTTGAAATAGATTTTCCAGAGTGAATATTCTTTTTGATCCTGATTCATTTGCAGAACTGTTGGGCCGGTGATGATCTCCACCATTCGATCGAATAAGACTGTTATTGCCATTTACCGCACCTCTTGGTCCACTTGTTATATCTTCGTCTACAGGATACAGCAGGCTATTTCCTGATTTCATCAAACTTTCTGTCAATAATACAAACGATTCACCAGGACTGGAACCACCGTACGATCTTTTAAAATAGTCACTGGCCGTTGGACTGGGGTATAGTTTACTGAATGCTACAGTATCTTCTGTACTGGCCCCCTTGCCATCCTGTCTTGCAACATTATTACTATCAGTTGAGCCGCCGCCATTGGCAGCTGGTGATTTATCAGCGCCATCCAAATTACCGGTTAATAAGCCAATTTGGGACTGCCGCACGTCCAACAAAGATTCATGTGGAACCAAGGGCAATCTACACGTTTGACAAAGCGGCATTTTATTCATCTTGATAGATATTGTTTCCGATTCAATGCTGAGTTGACAAGATTATCTGAGGTTCATGATCCTGCTGCTGCATGCGGTCTTAAGTCTGTCTCCTTAAATTCCGGCGTCGTCACATGATTGGTTGGTCACGTGCTCGCGGTTGGATGGAGCTTGGGCCCGTGTTTGAGCGGATTGTTAAGCGGATAATACCAGGTCAATGTTTCTTGAGAGGAGTCTAAATATCTTTTGGCATTTCTTTAACTAATAATGCGGTTGAAGCCTTTGTGGATTCGTCCTTCACGAATTATCTGCGTAAGAGATATTGGGTTCCAACACGATATTGTGCAGAACCAAGTCAATTCGATTCTGGCAAATCTTCTGAGACACCCAAAGCATGTAAATTAAGTCTATGTACAATAAATTTATAACAATAAAAATGATAATAATAATATAATTCCGATTAATGGCCACGACTACTACTACGACCACGGCCACGGCCCATGCCCTGGAACTGATTTATCCTTGACCGCAAAATCTTCATTTCCTTCCCGTACACTTGGCCTGTTTTCGCATTCATATCTTTTCTTGGGTTCCGAATGAATGGAAGAATGTCCGTTCGCCGCATTATTTTCACATCGTCCATGGCATACACCTCCATGGTAATACCTTCTTCAGGAATTCTCCCATACGCATGCATATGAACAAGACCGATGCCCCGAATCGCTAAACTGACTCCTTCACCGCCAAACGTGAACTCCATCTTTTTGGTAAGCGGTTGCGATGCACATTCTGGCTTGACCATACTCCATCGCTCATGAGTCTTGGTAGTAGATTCATTGATTTCAGTCACTTTGTCAAGCGATGACACTACTCTTGTTTTAAAGTTGCTATCAGGAAATATTGACCACGCAATCAAGTGACTACGATCGTTCCGTTTAATTGCAACCAATCCACCAATTGTGATGAACTGATGAGGTAATGTGGATACAGTTATTTGAGGGCAGTTATAGATTCCGGGCGTTCGAAATACCCGATGTCCATTTGTCAATTTTCTCACTAGACTTGGCTTAAGGATATCGAAAACTCCCTTTGGATTAGTCACTGGAGTAGGTGTACTATCAATGACCGTTTCTCGCAATCCTGGTCTCTCTGAGTTTTCATCGTAGCCACGATTGCTTGTAACGGAACTGGGTCTAGGATCGATATTTGGGCCACCATTTGTGGCATTTTCAGGATATGAAGGCAAGTCAGTCAGGAATTTATTCCCGTGTAGCAAATAAGTAGTTGGCAATTGTGTAATAAAAGGGTTCGACCAACTTCCGAGCCCCCATAGTTTTCGTCCGTTTCCATATTGCCGGAACTTGGCCGCCAAATACAATGCTAAGGTAGATTTACCGGTATTAGCATGACCCACTATATAGTTGTCTGCTGATAATCGAGGAAATATATCATCAGCAAACCAATTATAATTGGATGAGATAGCAAATACATTTTTGGGTCCAATTCCCGCCATTCTATGCAACTCCTCCTGGACATATGCTAATAGCCGGCTTCGAGTGCGCTCTTTATCCGGCATGATCAAATCACTTCTGTTCATGACCCACAATACTTCGCCCTTTCTTGTTTTAGACAGTTCGACCAATTCAAAATCAAACGTAGTAGGGAAGTCCATGGCATCAAACATGTGGATTATGGTCGCATCTTTGGGGATCTTTTCAAGCAGTTCCTGCTTATTCTGGATTGGTAGTAGAAGCCTTAATTCCTTGCCATTAACACTATCTCTGCACCATCGGCAGAACACTTTAGATATCTTGGATCGCTTTTCAGTCTTTGCTTGCGCTTTTGAAACTGCGACTGGCGGACCTGAGGGGTCTGCGCCTTGCCGACTTCCCATTCCTCCGTCTACAGTGCCTTCATTCAACAGAAAGTCTCTTTTATCTTGATCAAGTGAGTCAAATAATTCATTGACTTGCTTGTCTTTTTCAATTTTGACAGAACTAATGAGTTGCTTCAGTTTGGCCTTCTTGCTTTCCGCCTCGAACGGGTTATAACCAGGGGTATTTGGCTCGTTTTCATGGAAGGGACTACCGCACCCAAAACACCTCGTGGATATATGTTCCATTAAATGAGACGGTCTACCATTTTCTTGTACTGTTTCGTCATACGCTGATTTCATAGAACTGGTGGTTCCATATGTAGGTAACGAGCTGTACCTAACTGGAGCTTCAACTGTTGGTGCTGGCGACGCATCGCTTTTCAGTCTATTTCCAAACGTTGCAAAAGATGTTCTTAACGGACCACTCCTTTGGCTTTGCGACCGCAGTATCAGCGCTACCGCTGGCTGATATTTACCCATCCACATCTTGATCCTATGGTGGTTCTAAGTAAATTATTTTCGAGATGCTATGCATTTACAATCTGCCTGCATATAAAATTTCACTCCAGCCGCACATGTTTCGATGAATACCGACCAGGCCGACTGGACGACCGGGCACAAAAATATATAATTTAAATATTATTCCTTTTTATTTTTTTGGCTTCTTTTTCTATATAGCATAAAAATCGTCATGCTTGTGATAGCAAAGGCGAATTGTCGCTTAGCGACGAATGATGGTAATTGTTGGAAGGTGAAGTATGGTCTCGCTGGGACCGGGGAGAAATGCCGGGGAACATGCCAGTGCCATGGAATGGGTCTTCTTGATAATCACCTTCCTGATCATCATCGTCATTGTCCGACGCAATACCAGGTGTGTTTATCGTTTTATATATACTGCTGTTCATTGGCCCAGATCTATGATACGGTAATGCTGAAATCGGTAGTGGCTCGCCATTTATAGAATATCCACTGGCGGCTACTCTGTTACGATGGGAATAACCAAGAAGAATCGACTCGACTTGAGAGATGAGCTCCTCGTGATCGTAGACAAATTCATCATGTTCAGCAAGATCCAAGCCTGCCAATTCTTGGTCTCCCCTAACTCGCAGATGAAGATTAGGCACACTCTTAATGGCCACAAGCACGATAATCGAGACAATAAATGCATAAATGCCAGTAACTAAGCCTACTACTAGCTGATGGAAAAGAAGATGGAAATGGCCATCTATTAGACCTCCAGATCTAATATCCCTGTCTATAAAAGTAGTTGCGAAAATACCCGTCATGATAGTGCCCATTAATCCACCAATTCCATGAACGGCAAATACATCTAAAGCATCGTCAATGTCAAGAAAGAATTTTATTTTCGTGCAAAGATTGCACAAACACCCACCAGCAGCTCCGATTAAAATGGCTGCCCAGGGAGGGACGTATCCAGCTCCTGATGTGATACAAACCAATCCAGAAACCACTCCCGAACAAAAGCCTACAATAGACCAATGAGAATCCAGTCGAAAGTCCATGTACGCCCACGCTAGACCGCCTGCCGAGGCAGATAATTGGGTATTCAGAATCGCAATAACTGACTGAGTATGAGGAGCGAAAGCCGATCCGGCATTAAAACCAAACCAGCCAGCCCATAATAATGAAGTGCCTATAACCACAAGAATTGTATTATGAGGCCTGTAGTTTAGCTGGTCAGTACCATGTCCCAGTCGTTTCCCTAAAACGAGCGAGTACGCCAACGCACTGAATCCCGAGGTAATATGAACTATAGTACCGCCAGCGTAGTCTAAGGACCCCATTCTTCTAGCCCATCCAGCATCATTCCACGACCAAAACGCTATAGGGTCGTACACGAGTGTCGTCCATACAAAAATAAATACAGCAGTTGGTAAGACTCTTCCTCTATCAGCCGCTGCACCAACTGTTAAAGCAGCAGTCACTGACGGAAACATGCTACCGAACAGAGCATTGGTTACTTCTGGTACCACGTTAATTTGAGATAAGCTCTTTTCTCCTAGTGCATGTCTCAATGCAACTCTTCGAAACCCACCGACAAAAGGACCAGATGATTCACTAAACACCAGAGAATAGCCTATTAGGAACCACTGGATCGAAACAATTGCTAACGCTAATAATGAATAAACGGCTTGAATGAGTGCAGACTTCCGCCTCGTTAAGCCCGAGTAGAACAACCCTGCACCTTGGACCATCCAAAAGATAGCAAAGGTGCTAAAGATCATAAATAATACATTGGTAGAGTTGTAGACGATTTCATCGTCACTTCGGCCCATTTCTAGTGGTGTTAATCTAGGCATCTTATGTGTGTGCAAGGCAGTCAAATCGAAATTATTTATGGTATTACGACGAAGACGACCGGTGATCTACCTTTTTTTATTAATTTCAGTGTTCGTATCTCGAGTCTTTCTTTTATTCTTCGTCTGTTCAGTATTTTGTGTCTTTAGCGGTCGGATTGATTTTGCTCGTTTGTTTGTTCGGTTTGTTCCGGTTACTCGTTTACACGCTTCGTCGCTTCTTCACTTCTTCGCTTGCTTGTTTCTGCTGAAACCAACTCTCAACTACAAATACACCTTTATCTCGACCAAGCTCAGTTCTTGGCCTTAAACAAACATAAATAAATATTCAATCAATAAACTATCAGCTTGTCTGTCAGTTTTTATCCATTTCCAATTTTCATATACTTCTAGCGGGTCCGATGTCGGTGGTTCATTTTGGGTGGTCGGCAGTCCACGGTTAAAAGCCAATCTTTCACACATACTTTACCCTTACCCGAAATTGTCCATGCCGGGGCTGGCTGGTCGTTTCGTTCGCTCGCTCAAAGCTATTGTTGGACATGTTTTTTTTCCAATAGCTAAAAGCATTTCGCTCGCCCTTGCAAATCTAAAGCTATACTGTCTGCTGCCTATACTAATACTCATTCAATATATTGAAAGTGGGAAAAGCTAATACCTACAATGAATCATCGGCAGCTGTATTTCACTTGACCTTGCCCTAATCTAATCTAAGCATCCGTCAAAGCTGTCTGAGACCCTGCATGTACGATGAGAATAATATATATACAATAAATAAAATAATAAATAGTTAACTATCTGCTTGCTGAAGTCGAGCTGGTAGTACCGGCACTTGTGCCTCTTATTTTGAGGGCGAGACCTTTGATACTCGTTTATTCGCTCTGGGAGTCAATTGTACATCGGTTAGTCTGGGTCTCGGCTTTACAGGCGGTATAGCAGAGTTGTGTGAGGGTATGTCCTTATCTTCCGAATTCGAATCAATTATGGCAGACATTATTTTAGCTGTGCTTGATATCGGGTTTGTTGTGGTTGTTGTTGTGGTAGTAGCGGCGGTGGCAGTGGTAGTGATAGCATCAGTGGTAGAGGCAGTGGTAGTGGCAGTGGCAGCGGCAGTATCCGGTTTACTAGATTTGGTTGTATCTCCGTTATTTCTCAGCCTAGTATTAGATGGCCCACTCGACCTGGTTGTATCTTCACTAACTGCTCTCACCGTCGGCTTGTTCGTCGTCCTATGTCCACGTTGAGCTGTTCCGTTCACACCAGTACCTGCATTGTCCTCATTCACTCTCCCTTTGTCTACCTTTAACGGTCTACCCCTCTTACTCTCTCTATACGCTCTCCATTCATCCATCGTTTTCAATGCCTTTTCCCAGTTCGCAGTAACATCCTTGAGCTGCTCTCTTAATGATTCCACCAATTGCTCCTTTTCCTTCAGTTCCGCTAACGAAACGAAGTTGGGCGAGTTCAGGATATCACGAATTTGATAAATCGATAGTAGAACCTGTTCCCCCAACTCTTCTGTGTTCACTACTCGCGTAGCAACGCCGGCCGAATCGTTGCCGGAGTTCCCATTTGGAAGAAACTCAAACCCAGCAAGCTTGTCATTAACACGACCTTGTGTTAGACTGGCAATTGTATTTTTCACTTTATTCAGCAGCGATAACAAAAGCTTGTTTTCTGATACCAATTGTGAATTGAACGAAGTTAATTCCTGTGATAACACTAGAGTAGTAGATGCCATTTCATTATGTAGATTGACTTGGGTCTCACCACTGGTAACCCCTCGGGGACGCTGGTCATCTTGCGAAAGTTCTCTCGAAATAAGTGATCCGGAAATCGCCGTAGGTACCTTTGAAGAAAACTCTTGTAAACTCTTCGAGGCTCTTCGCGGGTCCCGGACTCGTTCTCTCAGCCATGCCGCCTCCATATCGCGTCTCCGCAGCTCATTAGAGCTTTGCAGTTTCAACTGCTGTATGGAATTCTGAGTCCGTACGATTGTCTCTCTTAGGTCATGAGATTTGTCCTTTTCGGTCTCTAACGCCAATTCATAATTACTGGCAGATCTTCGAGCAGCCTGTAATTGCTTCTCCAGGCCGTCATATTTCGACTCCAATCTGCTTCTACGACTTGATTCTCGCTCAAAGTCTTTCTCAAGTTCGTTCAGTTTCCTCTGATTAGCCTCCTTACTCCTAGAATCACTTTCTATTGTATTTATAAGTGCATAAATGGTATTGATGATCCGGGTGTCGTTCTTATCAGTTCGCTTGTCCAAGTCGCCAAAGCACAATCTCTCTGAGTCCTGTATATATCCTTTTGACACCAGCGCATTGTTAATAAACAACGCCGCCGATTGGATATCGTGAGAAGGCATTGTTTGGTTTGTTTGTTTGTTTACCGAATGTCTCATTTCGAGGTTCCCAAATAAATAAACCATACGCGTTCTGCACGGCTGGCGACTGACTGGTACTTCACCAACTGCCTACAGCACCTATCCATCCAGTCTCTTTGCCTGACCGGGCCGCTATTTACTAACAGTTTTTTTCATTCTTATTTTATACCCAGTTTATTTACGCCTCCGGTGGCTAGACTCTGCTCAGACCCCGTTGTACTCGCTTCGGGAGCAGACCTATAACACAGACATTATACAATATTTTATTCTTATATGCAAAATACACGAGGTACTAAAATATCTAACCTCCTTGAGGAATGAACGGAGAAGATGTATAACCGGTAGCCAAGTACGAAGGAGACATCACTGCCTGTGCAGCAGGACCTAGAACAGCCACCAGCGGGGTAGAAGGAGGCGGAGAGATGGTAGAATTCATGGAACTAGTAGAGTTATTGGCGGTCGAATTGTTAGACCCGTTAGACAACGTAGACATCATTCCATTATTACTAGATTGATCGCTCATATGAAGACCTCTATATGAAGAATACTCTAAGAGAACGGGGATCTCTTTGGCAACCCGAGCCAACGTCGACAGACTCTGACGGGCGTCGTTGAGAAACGGCAAGTCGATCATGGCGGTCTTTGTAGATGCAAGAATGGCGATTATCGCTTTGAGAAACGCATTTGTATCGTCCCAGAATCGTTTCCGGTCCAGTTTGCCTGTTTCCTTCATAATATCCATACGCTGCTTAAGTCGTTTGGTAACATCAACACCAGGAACACAGCAATTGGCTAGATCCTTGACCTTACTGGCAACAACAGGCGTAATTCCAAGGCCCTGTCCTAGAACCGAGGCAACAGCATTTTTAGAAATTGCGCCAGTTAGCTGCCCGAGTACTGTTTGAGCAGCATTGGCTGCAAAATAGATCCTATCATAAAGCTGGTCATCTGCTGAGGCACTATCAGATAACGAATTAGAAGCAGGAGCAATCCCGGTAGGAAGGCTATTCAACAACTGCCAGGCGTTATATAATTCATTGAAAGATGCAAATGTGATCATGATCATTGATCGTACGAACTTGATATCGATAAAGGTAACCAGTTTGTCTATGTTTACGCGGAAGAATTGGCACAGAGCGCGAATAGAGTCGGAACATTTGATGACTGACCGCTTAAGTCTTATGGTGCTATTACTATCTTCAGTAATAACGCCATCTTCAATGCCGGCATTGTCGCTGTCGCTATTCTCTAAAGCCGCTACCAGCTCAGGCAGACTTGTACGTACAGCTTGTAGTAAACTGTTTAACTTTAAGGCCATTTGTTTGTCTGTGCAAAAAGCACTACAGCGCCGGACAATATCATGAAACTCATGACTACTGAAAAGGACCTTACGGGCCACTTCCATAATCTGATTGTGCACGTCGTCATTAACCACCGGCCTCCTTTCTTCAGGCAGAGTGCTCAGTCGTCTAAAGTAAGCACCAGGCGCCGAGTCGGCCAATACTGGGGATGATGATGACGAGCCACTTGCCGAAGTAGAGCCTGCTCTGCTTCTAGCTAAAGGTGTGGTAGTTCCACTTGTATTTATAGTAGGTAACGTTGACGAGGAGGAGGCAGCTGCTATACCAGAAGGTCGTACTGGTTCAAATACGCTGTCATGGCTTTGAGCACGCATATGACTTGGCTCGTTGAGATACGGGTCGTTATTGATGCTGTTGAATGGAGAGAGAGCTGAGGTGGTAGTGGTGGTGGATGTTACAGGAAGAGAGGCGGTAGAAGTAGCGAGATTACCACTGGTAGTAGTGGTGGTGGCAGCGCTTGGGCTGACATTCGTGGTATTCGCAGACGGAGACCGCAATTCTGATCCTGGGTGATCAGCAATACTATTCATCTGAGGAACCGCAGGGTTCATATGCTTTCTACTGATGAACCCCATCCGTTTGGCAGCACGTGATGAGACTTGACTTTCACTATTACTTCTGTTTCTTTCTGATGCCCACGAAGAATTGCCGTTGACGGTTGGTGAAACAGCACTGGCTGATGTAGTGGCCGTTGAGTGGTTTACGGAATAATCGCTAGGGGAAGATGGAGAGGGGTATGCGGTGGATACAGTACCGTTTACAGGTGTATTTGAGTCTGTAGATGAGTCTGTAGATGAGGCGGCTCGCTGCTTAAATAGTTGTTGATCAGGCGATATTAAGGGGATGGGAGGGATAAAATGTATGCCAGATGGTACTTCTAATGGAATATCGGGTGGTGGCCCAGATGGCACGTCTAAAGGTCTATCCGATGGTACAGCCGATACAGGGTCCGAGTACATAACAGATGAAGCTAGTGAGGGATCCTCGTTTAAATCAAGCACAAACCTATCGTCTATATGCTCATCTTCGTACTGCCTGTCAATTAAACTCTGAATATAATCTCTGTTAAAGTGAAGATAATTTTTGATATTGGAGATCCACTCATCCGGGGTCGAAGAATCAATCACCGTCTTTGGAGGGAGCTCAAGAGGGTTGTTGTCTATCTCTAGAAACTGCAAGTCGACAATATCTGCAATACAGGGCGGTAAATAAGAGAATTGGTTATTCGATAATGACAGCACTTTTAAAGACTCTGCTAGATTTCCAATGGTAGGCGGTAAAGACTTGATTTGATTGCCAGATATATCCAAAATCTCGATTCTAGGGCACTGGCACAGAATGGAAGGAAATTCTTTCAGATGGTTATGACTAATATCGAGGTAAGACAATTGAGACATTTGATGAAACTGCGTGGGAAGGGCAAGTATCGAGTTGTCTCGTAAACTTAATTTCGTGACCATGTCTTTAATGAGATCGATAAGCTCCACTGGCAGAGATGCGATGTTTAGGGACGTGAGACGCATTTCCACATCATCCATCAGCTCGGAGTCTTCTTCCTCATATTCCAGTTCATCGTCCAGGTGGTTAGCTGAATCATCTATGGTATCATGGCCACCACCAACAGAGCTAGCAGATTCGTAAGAATCGTCATAAGCGGTTTGGTATTCTTCGCGAGGTTGTGAGGCAGGAGTTGGAATAGGGGCGGTATTTGGAGAAGCAGAGGCATTATCGATGGGTCTAGTGTTGCGATCATTTCTTGAGCCGGTCGATGAAGAACGCCTTCTACGTCTCCTAATGGGAATAGAAGGAGGTCTCGTGGGAGCACTACCATAGGCACTAATGCTCGTTCTTATTCTAGCAGCATCAGAAGAAGCGGTTGTAGCGATTTCTAACCCGCGAGCCAGCTCCTGGTGGGCTATTTCCAATAATTGGGCTATCTGAATTGGTGATTCACTACTAGTCATCGAATGAAGATTTCGGTTGATTTAGTGAGATGGATATGAGACATGGATGGACGGTCACCAAGGGTGGGAGGGGAGGTTCGTAAACTGGCGCAGAGACGGGATCTCAAGGCGACGAACCCACAAAACCGACGACCTGACCTATCGTTTTGTAGATTGGTCGTATAAAGCTCGTTTTCGATCGACAGGCGGATTTGGCCAGGGCGCAAAAGTTCCAATTCCTTATAGCTGGGATTCAGGGGCGCACGTATATCACGCGAAAACTAAAAACGCAACTCAAATCCACCACACAAGTGTACCGGAGGAGAAGAGAGTGGCAGTTTGAGTGAGTCTGATTCAGGTCCTGTGTATTAGACAAGGCAATACGGCAATGACGAGGGTCGGGGAAATTTCAAAATGGGTTTCAGTATCCGGTCCGGTTGCAGAGTATAAAAGCGTGACAAGAAATATTGAGTTTTGTCTCTGATGCTATAATATATTAGTAGATATATATTTCAGCGACGGCCGTTACGCTAGCATTAATTTGCCTCTTCAGATGAGGCGCAGATATTTTTTTTTTTTGTTGTTGTTGTTGTAAGTAAAAATAATTTTTCAGCCTGTGTGCAGTCGATCTGTCCGCCTCGATTAAGCGATAAGCAAGTACGGAAAAGAGCGAGGATAAAAATGGCTAGCAGGAGCCAGTTACGTTATTCTACACAGACCGTAGAATAGGATCAGATCACTGGCATTGGGAGCAGTAGTAAGTAGACTGGTCTGGGCACAGCAGGTGGTTACAGCTTCTGGTACTGCTACTGGTACTGCTACTGCTTAAACTACCTTCCCATACAATATAATCTACACTAAGTTTATTATTTTAAAAAACAAAACCACAGATATAACAAGAACGAAGCACTGGAGGTGAGGTTGTTTGTCAAAGGGCAATTGAGGATATATTGGGACATTTAGAGATCGGCGTCATCCTCATCAGGGAGAGGAAGAGCGGCAGCTTGTTCCATCTCTTGTTGGTATTTGTTCATGAGCTCAGCATCGACAGTGACCTCAGGAGGAGCCAGGGCGGGAGAAGCGACAAATTCAAGAGAAGGTTGTCCGACAAGCTTACGAGCAAGCCAAAGAAAAGGCTTTTCAAAGTTATAGTTGGACTTGGCAGAAATGTCATAATATTGAAGATTCTTTTTACGGTGGAAAGTGATACTCTTGGCCTTGACCTTTCTCTCCTTGACGTCGACCTTGTTACCACACAAGACAACGGGAATGTTCTCACAAACACGGACAAGATCACGATGCCAGTTAGGAACGTTCTTGTAAGTGATACGAGAAGTGACGTCGAACATGATAATACCACATTGACCGTTAATATAGTAACCATCACGGAGACCGCCGAATTTCTCTTGACCAGCGGTATCCCATACCTCGAACTTAATTTCACCGACAGTGGTATAAAATCCAAGAGGATAGACCTCTACACCTTGAGTGGCATTATATTTTTTTTCAAATTCACCGGTAACGTGACGTTTGACAAAGGTGGTCTATGAAAAAGATGTTAGTTTAAGAAGGGGGATAGGTATACTAAAGAGGGTGGTAGCTTGGTTCGTGGGAGGGTTGTTATATGGCCCCGGAGGTTGAAAAGGTGTGACGCAAGGGTCGATATGGCTACGGACGAGCAAAATGAAGCCACTTCAGCACCAACTCCACAGTGAGGACAGTGGCACGATCAGCAAAAATCAATTGATCCGTTTCTAGTGACTATCACTACACCGAAGAGCATTTCCAGTATCTCCAGTAACAGTAACTAGCTCGAACGAAGTTAAGACAACAACATACGATTTCTATAACGTCTCTCGACCCTATCATTGTGCCAGCCGATACTTTAAGAACTGACATTGCACCGACATTACACCGATGATAAAACCATTTTCAAAACGTTGTTCACCGACAATCGCGTCGACTCGGACATATTCTTTTCGCTATCTACGAGACTCTCGCAAACCACGATTTCGATCATCTATGACTATATTTATTTTCGCCCATTCAACACTCACAGTCCATCCGTCCGAGAAGAAAACAAGCCTGGATCCGCTATATATCATAGCAATCAACCATATAACATAACTACCCATTTCCACTACTACTACCACCACCACCACCACCCCTATCTACGACTCAAATACTCACCTTACCAGTACCACCATCACCGACGAGAACAAGCTTGAAAACAGGAACTGGTTGGGCCATGATTAGATTTTTATATTGTTTTTTTTTTGTATTTTGAGTTTGTTGGATTAATTTTATTCACTCCTTTTCTGACAAATAATGCAACGGAGAAGAGTAAAGGAAAGAAAGGAAGGAGAAAAATCTGTGTTTGCTTAAAAGAATAACAACAGGCCCAAAATTTTGTCAGTCGATCCCCTAGCCCTAGGTTTCTAGGGCGACTTGGTAGGCGGTGCGTGTGGTGTTGGTGGTAGAGGTCGTTTGTCTGGAGTCCCTGCGTGGCGAGGCTGAACGGTTGTTGGTTGGTGTTGGTGTTGGTTATATAGGCTGACGGGGGCCGTCGGGTACGACTTCTAGACAAAGTGAAGATATGGAATTCCGGATTCAATTGTAATATCCACCAGTCGGGAGAAATATTTTCACAGGCGATTAGCGGAATGCCCACTCAATGCGGTTATTACTTTTTTTCTTATTCGTATTCGGACGTAATATTCATTATATAGATAAAAAGACAAGGCCATGGAACCCTATATCCTATTGACCTATCGTTTATAGTAAAACGAAGGTGGAGGATGAGAGACTCCAGGGATAGAAGGTGGATTCGGTAGTCGTTTAACGGTCTGCGCAAAATCAGGCGGCCCAGACTTATCCCTTGGTCTTACCCCTGGCGCGGCTTGATTGATCTTTGACAATTGCTCGGACTGATCTAGCGATTTGTCAATCGATGCAGACGATGATGACAGCGTCGACTGCTGCCGTAGCGTGCTGAAGAGGTTTTCTTCTTTAGCGACATCTGAAAGGGGTGTTAGGATATGACACGAAGTATCTTCACGTCGAGCAACTACTTTACTCTACTTACTCTCATAATAGTCAATGACGTATCGGATATGGTTTCGTCCTTTAATATGTGATCTTCGGACGCTGATGGAATCGTGCGTTAGGGCAGCTAAGACGTTAGTGAGGGAACGACGCGTGAAGATTCACGTAATAGGTCCACCGTCTACTTACACTCGCAGTAATCGCACTTGAATTTAGGCATTCTATAAAGGTGTGTATGGGTATATGGTCGATACTAATGTGAGATAAGTATGTTCGGTTGAAAGGTTGAAAGGAAACCTGTGAACATGAAAAACTCATTTGGGCATGTCGGCCCTAACCCACGTTGTGGGAGACGTGAGCCTAGTTATACCAGCGATACGGTATAAGGCGAGTGGGTCGTAGAGATGTAGAAATGCAGGCCCCAGGAGTGCCAGAAGCCGATATATCATATGTTTAGAGTACAATTCTAACACCACCAAGTTAAGATTGAGGGGTGTTGGCGATACCGACTACCAGGCTCATCTGCTATTACCCTTGCCCTTATCGTTGTAGATAATAGCTGAGCTTGCTCTGTGGACCTGGGGAAGAATGGTCAGAATAAATACATCACAGTTAGGATACCGCGCGGAGATACTAAATTAACAATTGCGTTATTTTGGGTTTCATATAAGCATATGTTCCCGTTGTAGACCTACTTTATACTTGGTATTCGACCAGTCTATAATGTATCAGATAAACAGCCGTTCTATGGCACTATGTGTAACGACCCTCTCCACTAACCACCATCATTCTCCATTATGGCAATCTTATCGTTTGGTGAGTCTCTCAAGACTTTTGAGTATAAAGAAAGTTCAGATGAGACCTCGGAGGAAAAGCTAAAAGTGTCGGTGAGAAGAGTGAAACAAGAGCTACCTCTACAAGTGTCAGCTTCACCACCAAGAAAGTCATCCACCCCATCATCACCTCTACCATCGCCTAAAACCCGTAATAAACGTAAACCGATCAACCTAGAAGATATACAAGATAAGAGACTGATACCTCTACTTCGACAGGGTCTTCGCTGCGTATTTGTAGGGTTCAATCCAGGAACGGAGTCGGCTCTTAAAGGTCATTACTACGCACATCGATCGAATTTGTTCTGGAAACTGCTATATCAATCAGGATGTGTGGACCGGCCTGTGACGTTTCTCGACGATACGTCAATGCCCGACGAGTTCTCAATTGGCTTCACGGACCTCGTGGCTCGACCTACTCCGGGCATAAAGCAGTTGTCTGGCCATGAAATGGTACAAGCAGCTCCGATTCTAGAAGAAAAAATATATACCCACAAGCCCAAGATCGTGTGCCTTGTAGGAAAGGGCATATGGGAGTCCGTATATAGATACAAGCGTGGCAAACGGCTTCCAGCCAACTTCCAATGGGGATTGCAAGGAGACAAACTTGGTGGATGCCCAGTATACGTAGTTCCTTCAACGTCAGGGCTCGCAGCGTCCATCAGCCGAGAAACGAAACTACGTGTATGGATGAACTTGGCAACTATCATCAATGGTCAGAGTGATGAAGAGCCCAAGTCGTGAGCTAGAGAGCTGGCAAAACTAGAACGCCGACCGCCGGAGGCAGACACGGTACACGGTAACAAAACAATTAAGGGGTCATTAACATTGATATATACAGCTCTGCAGACAGAGCAAAACAGTCTGATCATCGATAGGTAACATTGGAAGTTCGCTGCTGGTCAATGGCCGCTTTGAATTGTTCACAGATATCTTCTGTCAAACGACCCTCGGGAGCATGCGCTATTAGAATATCATCTGCTTGGCCCTGGATCTGGGTTCGGTGGCTCTGGCTCACTGCCTGGTTATAGCCCAGAACTGCTAATGCATATTCTTGTATCTCGGTACATTTCATTTGGTTCATATGCTGCGTTCGACAGGACAGAAATCTATCCCAGATGGATCCTTTTACTATACAGTTTGATAGTGCGATTTCGAATTCTACGCAGTTATCCCTGGCTGCCTGCTGGAGAGACAACTTCCGCAGGCTGCCGCCTTTCAGCTCTACTGATCCAGAGCCAAGCACTGAATATGCACTGGAGACAGTCTCTTCTGTGGAGGCCGTATTTGATATGGAAGATATTCTTGTAGTAGCACTTTTTTCTTGAATCGACTCGTTTTTGATTTCCTCGGATGCTAATGAAACTGGAGTTGGAGGTTTGCTAGTCTGAAAGAATTCCTTTAAAGACGGATCAGTAAATTCTATTTCCGAGGGTTTAACTTCTTTGTTAGGTTTGGAAGAAGATGGTCCCCATAACCAAGCCATTGTGAGTTTCGAAATTTTTTTATGATAGGGTGGTAGCTGTATATTATATTCGTATGTAGACTTCGAGTTATTGTAGAAGAGACAAAATGTCGGAAAATATACCTATGCATAAATGGGACATTTTGACTATATAGTAGACGGGTCTGCTGTGAATGTATGGCTTCAACAAGGGAATCAGTGACCAAAAGAATCAATTGGAGTTATCGTATAGCAACTTTACAAGTAGATGTAAAAATACTACCCCTACATTATATATTTCTCTAAAGTCAGCTTTTGTCGCCCATCAGCAAGAAAAGGTACGAAGCCCTCATATCTGAAATAAATGCAGGGAAAACCCAGCCGCTCGCATCAATTAATATGAACCGCGTCAAGGCGCGATCTTTATAAACCGGATGAATATGGTAAATAAATCGACTTAGCTCAAAGACTTGATTGATGGTTCAATATGATACGTAAGCGTTTTAGGCGAATATCAGCGAGAATGGCAAAATGTTTGGTTTCTGTTCAATGCTAACTAATATATATTTTTAGCTTCACGTCAAGAACGTCTCAATGCTAGATTAAGAGGAGCTGGGTAAGTTAGTCTGGTGCCGGCGCGCCCTTACAGGGACAATTCACTAGAAATAGCCTAATCTAACATTTCACTCTAGTACACGTCGGGTAGATACTGGATTTGCTATTAATCTAGGTGGCACGGACGACTCGGTGTCATCATTCTCGGTCGAAGAGCCGCCTACAAAGCATTCTATTTCTACTGTTCAAGTGGACCCCAATCGGTCGCTCATAAACGATCCCTATGAACAGGATTATTTAACGCGGTTATTACGCCATGAATCTCGAATAAGAGGAGCGGGACAAAGACGAGTCAAGGATGATTTATCAATTGTTTATGGTAAGTAGGTTTGACCAGAATGTAAGATGAGGACTAACTGATGGAGCCAGATGGAGATACGACAACGTTTGCGAGTAGCAGGCGGTCTACTTTAGCAGATACTACTTTAACAATTGATTATGTAGATGGCGATGACGATGAAGATGAAGATGAAGATGAAGAATTAGATGAAGACGAAGACGAAGACGAAGATGCAGATGAAGACGAAGAGTTAGATCAAGAACAAACAAATGACAATGAAACCATATCTATTAGAGAAAATGCATATATCCAAGAGGAAAAACAACAAGACTATAATACGAATTTTGACGATTACGACGACAATTTTGAAGAGGCCGATTATGACCCAATAGAACTAGATAGAGGTCAGGCTGAACGGTCTGTGATTTTGTCAGAGACAATCGATAAGGAGTCAAATCCAGCGGAACTGCTGCCAGGAACGATAGACAGTCGAAAGAGGAAGTCGCATGTTGCTCTAGAGCCGAATGAACAGTCGCCGAATGAGCTTGAACGCATGTCAGATCGAGAAGCAACTGCTACATATACTCAAACCGTCAAGCGTCGGAGAGCTACAAAAAAGCGAACGCAAAGTCAAGACGACGACGACACCAACAGCCAGGTACGATCGAAATCCATTGTTCTTAAGCTGCACAAAGTGCCGACAATTTCAGGAGGAACCAACAAAATCAATGCTATTGATATCGTCTCGCAAATTATTCTCGATTTAATCCAAATAGCACAGGAGAAGATCGAAATCCCCTCCATGAAGAACGCTATTGGCCTGTACCACGACACAGTAGCACAACAGTTCTACGAGCTCATAGACGCCGTCGACGTGACCCAGTCATTGGTAGCTGCGGTTCGGAGAGCGGAGACAACCAGGAACAATTTGCGGACTCGGTTAATGGACCTACGACAAGAGCGGGCCGATGTTCACAGCGAAATGCAAAAGATCCGTGATCACAACGCGAAAATGCTGTCTGAGCAAGCAGACCTACGTGAGATAGGACTTTTCGCTGCCGAGGCTGGAGAATTGTCAGATATACAACCATCCCTAACAGACATCCAAGCGAAACTGAACTTCCTTGAGCCCGTACTATCCAGCCACTATGGCAGTTACGACCGCCTAAGACTTTTCAACAATCGCCTAGAAGAGCTTCTACAGCAGGAGCCGATCCCCACTTAAAAGCTGGCGGAGCCAGCACAACGGGTCCGGGCAGAGCCCGGCCGCCGGAGGCCAAAACAAGCCATATACCCACAAGGTACAATTAATGTTATTACGCTGATACTACAGTTCTATTATTCGTCATCTCGGACGAGAGCGGCAATCATAGAGTAAAGATAGAAGAAAAACATGAGGAGATGGAACGCTAGCTTGACGAAGCTCTCCTTCTTATGTTTTCCTAGAGTTCGGAAGATCTCAGTGGCATCTAGTAGGTGGGCGTTTGTATAGATACGGTTGGCGTTATAGGCAAATAGCGGTAGATTGAGCAGGAATGTAATCCAGTATCCGTTAATGAGGAAGAGGATTGTGAGAACTGCTTGGACAGCGAATTCGGGGAGAATGTACTGAGGGAGTTAGTATGTTGCGAGAAGAGAAGAGGCAGGATGCTCTTAAACTTACATTATTGAGTCTGTTACAGAGATCAATGGGGTTGATGTAGTCTGGGAATGGTAATTAGTATGTGAGGGTTGAACTGAGAGAGACGGTGTTACGATAAAGAGATACCACCAGAAGCGTTCAGTCCAATTGCTTCGTCAAAACTTACCAACTTCTACAAGACATTTGTTAGTAAGTGGCCATGCTGCATTATAGATCTAGATATAGATAGCTTGATAAACGCCATCATTGTCACATATAACTTACCAAGATCACTATACATGATAGTGAAGAACACTTGTAAAAACAGGTTCACGGCATTTGCCAAGACGGCAAAGAGATACAGCCTAATTGTTAATTGTCGGTGTTTCTATTGCACTAGCGGCAGTGAATGCTACTTACCAAGCTTCTCCAGACATTATAGAGTTAAAATTTTTCAGTAACTTCCTTTGGCTTCGTTTATAGAGTGTGTTATTATTCGTTTTTGCTCTTAGATGTTCTGGCAGACTCGATTGATTCGGTTATGGCCCGCAGTGAAATCAGATAAAAGGACGGATGTAACCTTAATATATGTCTGTGGAGATGAAGTCGGGAGAAACTGCAAGTCGAGATATGGTTTGGCAAGGGAGTTCCTGTGCGGTGTGAGGTGTTGTCGAATTGCTCCCAGATGTAAGCAAGACGCGGCAGCAGCAACGTAAAATGGGAGAAGCTGGTCTGACTGCCCGCGCAAAACATACCAGTTAAGCAAGATAATATGGAAGGGGAGATACCTGAGTTGGGAGTTTTTGTGGACTAAATAAATATTTTTGACGGGATACGGAACCAAAAAGACGGAGTTTGCTCGTCATATCTCCAACTGCTTACTATCAGACTGACTAGTCCTCCATCAATGGGCTACTACTGATTTGCCTTTTCATTGCTCGTAACAGAAACCATTTGGTTTATGGACTTTGCAGAAAGCTAGACTATCATGTCACCTTCAGCATCACTACCAGTCCATGTCGAAGCAATACTGGCCATTGGCATAGGCTTTGGTTTGGCCATTGTGGCTCATACGTGGAGGTGTACTGAATACAATACATCCACTACTAGCAATTCAAATCTCATTTCTAATATTGATACCGAAGATGGCCTTCAAGCCACAACCGCATACGATACTGCTAGTCCGGAGGAATTAGACCCCAATCGGACCCACACTGATGAAATGGTAGACCAGTACATTCTTAACCTCCTATACCTCATTGCTGAAGATCAAACCAAGAAAACTGGATACATTCATAGAGGAGTGAGCTGCAACGGTTGCGGCATGACCCCCATAAAAGGCACAAGATACCACTGTACCGAGTGTGCTGATGTTGATTTATGCGAAAGCTGTGAAGCAGCCAAACGACATAATGAGTTCCACATTCTCGGTAAAATCAAAGTAGCCATTCCTATTATGAAGAGTCCTCGATGGGTTCGTCGATCGTGGCGGCCGCTTGCGTGCGTAAATGCGAACCTGTTGCTGTGGAATCAGCTTCCTCGTGATGTGCTGCTCCAGTTATACTGCATGTATAATTTTGTGTTGGATGACATTGGTGCTGTACATAGCGAATTCAGACAGTATGCAGATGTTCCCGTAGCCAAACAGTCTTTGATTCCATATGGTATCTCTTTGAATACTTTCCAAAGACTGGTATCCCCTTGGAACCCCAACAGCCTGTTCGCAGTCCGATTGGCATATACCTATGATAGAACTCATAAAGGTTTCATAACTTTTGAGGATTTTCTATATGTTCGGGCAGTTCGAAGCAGTGGGAATCCAAACGGACTCACCCTGTTGGCTCTACAAGCCTTTGACATAGAGGGCCGTGGATATGTCACTGAAGAGGTCGCTTGCAAGGTGATAATGTCATTCTATCAGGAGAAGATTATATCGTTGAGGCGAACACTGGAAGAAGACGAACTGCGGAAACAGATTGAAGATGGTGCCTTGACTAGTTCAAGACCATTGTCAACATTTCTTCCGTCTGCCGATATGAATGATACAGATGAATTGATCCCGGCTAAAGATGTAGCACTATTAGACGCTGCGAGTATTGTCAGAGAGCTCGAGAAGAATGATAACCCAAGATATAAAGGTGGGTTCATCCGTGGAAAAGCCGACAAATTCTCTCCACTATACAGAGCGTATTTTGGACAACAAGCTGGTATCGATATGGTCTATGATATAATCAAAAGTTTTACCAAGACTATTAAGAATGCTTGGAGTGACTGGCCATCTACGGTTATGTATGCGCCCAGGTTTCCATCACATATATCCGAGGACAAAATATGCCTCTATCAGTGGGTAGATTCTTCTACTTTGTGAATACTGTTCTTTAGTATGATACTATTTATTTATTTTGAGTTATCTATTAAAATGTTTAAGAATAACGAATTGGTATCAAGTATTGAGGGCCCGCACGGCTGAAGATGGTCAACCCATCGTTTGCTGATGATGATAATCAGAACTAAGTCCACAATGACTTCGTCGGCTATCAGATACCAATGACAGATTCCGATGGCATCAAAGTTAATTCTGCTGCTGACGTGAATGAAGACTCTGACGAGTCTGGTGGGTACGACAAATATGGACAAGAAGAATTGTTTCACCCATCAATCCCCCCGCCTAGCATCCCGCCATGGCAACCTCATCGAAGAACCCTCCTAGAACCACAGCAAGAGAAATTCAGAAGTTATCTAGACGAGGAGTTAATGAGAATCAATCGGAAATATATCCAACGATTAAACGACCCATCTCGTGGGTATGCTAGTTTTAAAGAATTGATCCACGATGTAGATAAAGTAATTGATATATTATGGTACTCTATTACAACTACGGCTGGTACTGGCAGCAGTAGAGAGACTCATCCAGGAGTCTTTCAAAATTACTATCTTCTTCGAATTGCAGATGACTTTGTTGACTATATCGAAGGTTATGAAGCTGAGCCGTGTCCAGTTGAAATGTTTGGTTTAATTCAGAAACTGGATGCAATGTTTTCTGAACTATTATCCCCAGAGTCCCCTTCTGGTCTAACAAGAACCGACGCAGTGCGTTTAACAAGCATAGCTGAACGGACTCGGATATTAGTAACAACCACTGTTAAAAACGGATATGAGGTAGAAATAGGTCAAACATATGCAAATGTGTTGAACAGGACTACTTAAACTGGACGATATATAAAGTTTATTATTTATTTCATTTTTTTATTTCTAATAATATACTACTAAAAAAAAGAGAACAACGCCAAATAAACCTAAAAAAAATACTTCCCGGGACCCGTCGTATAATAATAAATAAACTAATAATCTCCATGCGAACCACCCTGATCTTGATTCTCCAATCTTCCCATTCCAAATAAATATTTCAGCTCGTTCCGATTGAGTTTACCAATCTTCTTCAGACCAGTCTCGTCCAATGCAGCGCCAACAAGCTCTTTTTTCTTTCTCTGTAGCTCAAGAATCCGGTCTTCCACAGTGTTCTTGATTACTATTCTATGCACCCATACTGGCAATGGTTGGCCAATCCGGTGAGCACGATCCATTGCTTGCTCTTCTACAAATGGATTCCAGAACGGATCCAAGATAATAATATGAGATGCACATGTCAACGTAAGACCGACATTACCTGCTTTAAGACTTATGAGCATAATCGACACTTCGGGCTCATCGAAAAAGTCCTTTATGGCATTATTACGGTCATTCCCTGACATGGATCCATCATATCGAATAAACGCAATATCTTGAGAAATAAGAGGAACTTCCATAAAATCCAACATGGTCGTGAACTGAGAAAAGATAATAATCTTTTCTGAAGGAAAATCCCGATGAATACCATGCACCCTCTCAAGACAAGATTGGATTTTCGTAGAAGATATCCACCCATTATTAAATAATCGACCCATTCCTAGTTGATCAACAACTTCATCAACATCGTGTTTGACGACAATTTCGGGCTTCTTATCTTCCTCTTTAGGTCTGACGTCTTTGCTTTCATCAGTTCCAAAGTAGTCGACCGCTTCGAACATTTCAAAATCTAATTCTCTGGCCTCGAGCTTTCTCTTTTGAATAGCCTCTTTTCTCAGCTTGGCTTCTCTAGAAGCAGTCTGCTTTTCGATTTTCCAGATCTCAATAATCTGCTCATCACTGAGTCCTTGATTATGAACCATATCAAACGTAACATAACTGGCAGCCCTGTCTTGATATACTGGGGTTCGGCACTCGCAGCATTTGGCACCCATGGGGCCAAGAGAACTGTCTTTAAACTCGGTGAAAAATTCTGGACAGCATTCAGAACAAAGATGATGGCCACAGGGAGATAATAATACCACATCTGTCTTATCAGTAGCATCGTAGCAAATAGGACAGCTGAAATCAGCCACTTCATTGATTCGATCAATGGTTTTAGAATCCAAATCTCGAACACTTTCGAGAATTTTCTCTGTATGTCTTCCTTTGGAGGAGTCACCAATTTGTTTCAATTTCGATTTTTCAATCAATTTAGGATGGCAGCATGCCTGTCGAAGACGCAGTAACATTGTAAGAATATTGGTGTAATTTTTCTCAACAGTTCCAGCTTGAAGATATTTATTCATTTGATCTTGACCTTTAGTCTCTAGACTGCGATACGCTTTTTCCTCTTCTTCGTCAAAGATTTTCTCTGAAAATTCAACTGTCTTTGGAGGAAGATTTAAAATTGGTTTCCCATCGATCTTGGATTCCTTTGTACGACGGAGCATTATCGCTCTTAGTAGCGCTCTTAACTTTTTAAGGGATTGCTCAGATTTGCCAAGTCCCCTAGAAATATCTCGGCTAAACCGACCTTCATCGCAGTAAGGTTCAATCTTTAAAAACTTGATCAAGCTATACAACTCCTCGATGCGATTTTGAATAGGTGTACCACTGAGGCACCATCTCCTATCAGCGGTGATTGCCACACAAGCCTTGGAACTTATGGCAGCCTTATTCTTAATCATTTGTGCCTCATCACACACAACTCTATACCATTCCATTTGGAAAAACGGGGATGGAGTCTTTTCGACCGGGTTTCCATCCCTTCCAACTCCAAAATGTTTTTTGAATTCTCTTCCAAGGAGCTGATATGTCGTCATCACGACATCAAATTTCTTGAATTCTTTAGGATCCTTCAGCAATTTGGATGTACAGGACGAGTGGTGGAGGTAAACGTTCAATTTGAACTCGACTTTGACCCGGGTCGACAACTCTCTTTCCCATTGTCGAAGTAGCCCAAGAGGGGCAACAATTAGAGTCGATTTTACATGAGGATTGTCTGACTTTCGAGAAACAAGAAGTGAGCTTCAGATTTTGTTAGTTATATTCTCTGTCTGAGTCGACGGCATGCTCCTTCATATACTTACAGAACTTGAATAGTCTTACCAAGACCCATATCATCAGCGAGAATGCCTGCCTTTTGTCTGCCATCCTCCTTCTGCTGTAACCAGCTAAGTCCCAGCTTCTGATGTTCAAGAAGAGTGATTGTTAATTCGCTTGGAGTTCCAATACGGTCTTCAGGCTTTGTATCCTCATCATCTCGGATATTATTGATAAGATCTTCGAGATCTTTCTCAGTCATTGGAGGACCAGAATCAAAATTACTAGAAGTGCGCGATCTATCAAATAGCGAACCAGTTCCTCTTTCGCTTCCATAACGCTGGTGGTCAATCATGCCTGGGAAACCGGCACTACCAAAGGCTGAACCAGACGGCCCTGCTACAGATACCGGGTGCGCCAGGTACCCGGTGCCAAAGTGACTAGCAGCTCGTGCCTGTGGTCCGGCAATAATCCCATTGTTTGTACGTAAATTATTGAAAAACGCTTGTTCAACAGTACCGCGACTGCTGTTGTCGTCTTGTCTTAACCTGGCGATAACATTGGCAAAGTCTCGAACGCCTTTATATGTTACGGCATATAAGAGATCCTTTAGGTCGCGGTAATTGGCTTTTGCTATCCTTATCTTTTCTTCAAGGACCCCTTTTTGGGTCATCAATGACACGAGCTGGGTCCTAGCAGACACATTCGTAGGATTCGACGCGACTGCGCGCTCGACCTCTGCTATTCTCGCCAAACTGATATTAACAGCGGACTGACATCGCGTTATATTTGCGGAATAATCTCTGCTTTTATTTTGGAGCAGGTGAAGCAGCGTTTGACCGTGAGCTTTTTCAGTGGGATTTACTATCGTATCAAGTACATTGATGGCGTAATTCTGTGTTTCGTCTTCAGTCATGGTCCTATAAAAATCGTAAACTCGAGTTATCGTCGGTCCAGCTGCAGCCTGAACTTTGGTAGGACGAGGTTGGTAATTATCATCGTCACCCGTTAGATCTATAGCATCATCATCCGCTGACGAGGAGTAAGCTCGTTTCTTGCCATTTGCGTTCGAGTTAAATAAACTGGTAGTTCGGTCTCGACCGAGAAAAGGACGGGACTCGGGCTGAGGAGGGCTCCGAATCGACATTGACTGAAATTGGATATCGTCATCGTCGTCATCATTGGTATCGCCATTTTGCTCATCATCAACTGTTGTAGCCTGTGAGGAGGTTTGGTTGTTATGGCGACTCGATGATTGGAACGGGACATCGTCGTCATCACTAATTTCAACAACGTCAGAGACATTAGGCAAAGAAGGTGACGATCTAGAGAGTTCACTGGGCGCCATGGATACTGATCTTGAAGGCATGCCGTCTTCATCGTTATCACTTAATGTAGGCGCGTCTGATAGATATCGATTTTCTTCGCGTAAAGCATTACCAGAGGGCGGTGCAGTTCTATTCTCCGTGTTGACACCATTACTACTGGCTGTATTACTGGCTGTACTAGCAACCGTAGATGATGGAGATGATAAATTATTAGAGTCGGATTCGCCAGTGTAGAAATCTGGGTAGTAGGTCGCGGTGGGTAGTTTTGAGGATGTGACAGACTTTTCAGGTGCCAGTTGAGGATGCGCGATTTCTGGTAAAGACACGGAATTACTATTCATAAGTGGACTGCTTTTTGCAAATAGACTAGGAACGTTGCGAGCCCGCAAATTTATACTTGAAGGGAATCCGGAACCGGGCCCGGAACCAGACCCAGGAGGTGAATTCAAACCAGATCCAGTATGAGACGTCGCCACACTAGATAGTGGCGAGCATCCATTGGTAGTCGAAGAACCAGACGTTGAACCGTTGGACGTGACGCCGCCACCACTGGAAGCGTCTAATGCATTAAGCTGGCGCTTGAGCGTAGTAACCGTGCTTTCAAGCTCGGATCGCTGAGCCATGGACAAATCGCCTTTCAGCCTTGTTTCTATGTGGGATATTGCACTGAGAAGCGCGGACTTCATGTCGGGATCATACTCCGGCGGGTTTGGTTGTTGCTGGAAAGCTGACCCGGACCCGTTACTCGAAGAGGAGTCTCCTTGGCTAGTTGTGAAGGCAGCAGTTGAGGCCATTTATGTTTGAGAAGCGAGTACCTTTTTTTTTGGAATCAGAAGTAAAAAAGATATGCTAAAGCTGGTCTGTTTATTTCTGCTTCTGCTGTTCTGGCCCACTTTTGAAATTAGATATCAAGTAAGCTACGAAGAAGGTCCAGACTTATCTGTTCTTACACCTTTATACGCCAAATGCTCACACAATCAAAGACTGCTTTTCAGGTTTCGATTTCGAACTAATACAAAGTACAAAGACCCGTAATAGACAGTTTCACAATAACAAGCTTCACTCCCATATAGAAAAGTAACCGGTCAACATATGGTGAAGCGATAACGTCTAGCAGGTGTGATATATATTTACAAGCTGCAGACGGCCTATGCAGAACGGACATAATCACATCACATGATGTTACGGGTTAGGGTTCTACCGCTGGTTTGCAACCACGTGATGCAAGATTCTATCTGGATGTTGAACAGTATGTGAGAGGAAGGAGGAGCACCGGGGGGGGAGGTCCAATAAAAGGTTATTTTATATTTAAATTTTATTACTTCACGGACGGTTGGTTGCCCGCAATTCACGACAGTTCTGCAAAAAGATTATAATATTAAAATAATAACATTAGATTAGTTTATATTTCTATATTTCATTTCTCTTCTTTGCATATTCAATGCCCTTTTTCACATTAAATGGACCCATGCGTTGGATCTGGGCCTTAAGAAGCCATGGATAATCAAATGCATCGAGAATCACTTCTACAAGTTGAACCTTGTTGGAGTTCTCAGTAAACTCCTTGTTGGTGAGAAGCTGTTCGAATTCTTCTCTATCTCGAACTTTATAGTTGGCTACTGTTTGACCCTCTTTACCGCCAAACACCGACAGCAGTTGGGTCCAGTTCCACCCAGGGCAGATATCATTGTACTTCTGTTCCGGTCCCCAGATAGCCCGCTCGATGGAATAGCCATCATTATTAAGAAGGAAAATGGTGATGGGCAGTTTATGGCGGACCATAGTGCCGAGTTCTTGGATGGTCATTTGAGCAGATCCATCTCCTTCAACAAGGACTACGCGCTCGCCTTGGTTACGTTCTCTGGCAGCTACGGCTGCACCAAGAGCAGCAGGGAGAGCATATCCAATGGATGAATAGAAGATCTGGGTGATAAATGAAGTGCTTTCTTTGAATTCGGCGTCAGATACTGCAAATTGGAAGGTACCGGATTCAACCACAAGAGTATCCTTGGGTTTGAGGAATTTGGAAATGGCTTTAACAAGATATTCTTGCGAGACATGGGTCGTTGGTGGATCTTCGAGTGGTTTAATTTGTGGCTTAGGACCAGGGGTTGGTGCCTTGGACGAATCAAGACGAGCAACCAGCTTCTTGAAAACTGGTACAAACTGAACGTTTTCATAGACTTTGCCTTTAACACTGACATATAGAGGATGAAGAGCGACTAAATTGTCGTGTTTGATTTCTCGACTAAGACCTCCTGTATTAGAATCAGATAGTAAAGGACCAATGTTAATAACCAAGTCAGAACTATGAACAGCCTCGGCAACTCCTGGTAACGACAATGTACCGTTATAAACACCAACAAATCTTGGATCAGTTTCATCAATTAGACCTTTACCAAGAGGAGCAGTGAAGGACCAGAATTGAGTCTTTTCAATAAGCTGCTTGATTGCTGGACCACAGTTATATCTAGCTCCAATAACATCGGCTAGAATCACTGGTGATTTAGAAGCGTAGATAGCCTGGAGAATGTCTTCAACAATAGAATCTTCCAAAGATTGGTCTTGGTTCTTGAGAGCAATTTCTAAAGGAACATGCAATAAAGCCTCGGGGACCTTGGCATTGACCATATCAGCCGGAATATAAATATACCCAGGTCTTGAATTCTTAATGACCTCGGAAATCACTCTATCTACCTGGTAGGCAGCCTTGTTTGGCTCGAGAAGAAATTCATGAGCACAAGAAAAGGGCTTGGAAGTCTCCATATAAATAGTATGGTCGGCGGGCTCCAGACCCATTGGAGGTCTGACATGATGAATGAGAAGGTGGTCTTCTTGGATGGCCCGACCAGTAGTACCGACGATATGAAGCAATGGAACGGTTTCAGCAAATGCACCCGAGGCACCGTTCAAGGCAGACAATTCGCCTACTCCGTAGGTAGTGACAAGTACACCAGGCAATCTTGGGCCCGGTTCGTCGGACTTGCCAACAGCTCCAGTTCCCTTAATGCGCCCGAATCCGTCCGCAGCATAGGCGGCATTCAATTCGTTACAGCAGCCAATCCACTTTAAATCAGGAACTTTATATATGAAATCCAACAATTGCAGGTTAAAATCACCAGGGACACCCAAGATATGGCCGATTCCCAATTGTTTGATTCTGGAGAAGATATACAAGGCAAGAGGAATAGTGGACTCAGTCATGATGGTACCGGACAGATTTTAAAATAGGCAATTGACTCTGTAAGTAGAACTATTCTCGAAGGGAAATGAAATAGAGGAAGATGTGTGAAATTGTAACATGGCCAGGCCAAATTAACACTTTATATACAATTTCTGGAGTGCATGACCCTTTCCCTCTGAAACGGCATATATGCGACTGTCTCAGACACTAGCTAGATAAGATGAGCACCAGCCAAAATGTGGAATCGGGAACCAGTAGACTGGATTGGGACATGGTCCGGTAGTGACGGATTCTATTCTCCGATAAACAGATGGAATCCACCATTAATTTTTACACTGTGGGGAGAGCATATAGTGTGCTCGCGGCGCGTATTCCAGCTGGCTTGTCCCGATTCTAGCCTCTGGCCTCGCCCAGGCTCTGCCTGCCGTTGGCTGTTAACTGCGAGAACGGCCTCAATATAGCCGCATCTATCGGAACAGCTATAGGCAATTGACACCGACGGGATTGAACTAGAGGTCCGCCAAAAACCGAGGACCCGAGTGACCCTCCGAAATTAACGCTAGGCCAGCGGAGTGGATTCGGAGAACCGAATTCATGATATGCCTGCGTTAAATGTATTATTGTATGATCGGGTGAACAAGCTGAGACCCTGCTTGGAGGACCCGTACCCTTATCGGGGTAAACCTCGTCGGCAGATTGCAATACCGACGACGGGGAAGCGATGGACCGACGGAGCTTAACGGACCTCGTCTGTGTTTTGTTTGTCGGTTTGCGTGAGATAACAGATGGTAGTAGAAAATCTTCGATAATTGGCGAATGGCTAGTTGCGCTTAGATTATAAATAAATAATAGCTTACTAGTGAGTGAGTTTGAGTAGGCAAATAGTAGAGTGATGGGTATATAAGAGTTATAGAGTAACGAACAGTAGCAAGGTACACAGACCATTATAACAAAGCAGACCATCTATAGTAATTCACTACCAACGATATAACTACACAGACGGAAAACAACCGCCTTTATTGAGCTTCTGCTACAGCTTGTACTGGTCCTTACTATCTATCATCATAAACGGTCCATGCAGGGTCCTCTAATTAAAAGATGCATGTCCGTCGCCCGCTACCCCTGAGCAAACCAATCTGGTAACTTCTTGTCATTCATACCCTTATATATATCCCAATTCCCATTCTCTAAACTACACCTTGGCTTTCTCGCTCCACCCGACTCCAGCTACCGTCAGTAATAAACTGCCCCTTTATTCCCCCGTCGCCATAATCCTGGGTATGGGTAGCCAATCATCCCAGCAAATTGAAGCCTTTACTTTAACGAGCTTGTGAAAGAAACGCACCCTCTAATTGAAGGGAAATATTTCATTTCACTTGACACCACTGTATACATCAAGGCAGGGCTATTGGACATGACGAAATCCAACTACTGCTTTAACAACCACTGAATGGCAACACCGGAATAGATTGGATAAAGTTTTTTTTTTTTCACCAGCAACGAAGGATTTTTCTGTTCGAGAAAAATTAGCACTATCAAAAAGTTTGAAGTCAAAAAAAAAAAGAACCTAAAAACTAACACGTGCAGTGGCCGTATAGTGGGTACGAAGCTTTTTTATTTTCGTTTGCTTTTCCATTGGTGAGAATCTGCCCTTGTTATTGTCGAGTTACCTCTTAAGATGCCGCCTAAAGGATCTCCTAGGACTAGAAAACTGGCCCAGAATCATTATCAGGACGAAAATGATACTGGATCACCCAGCCCCATTGCAGGGACCAAAACCCCTGGTAAATTGGCCAAATCGTCTTCATTATCGTCGATATTTTCATTAGGAAAAAAACGAAAGAGATCGGATAATGAAGAGGACGGATTGTCAGATAATCCAAGTACTCCGAGGAGTAGCATTGGCAGCATGTGGATGAGTCCGTCCAGGAGCTCCCCGAGCGTGAATTCCGCTTCTAAGGGGAAAAAGAGATCGTTACTTTCATTAGTGCATCCAGACGAGGAACTTACTGCTAGTCCAGATACTGAGCTGAGAAAGGCTGACAAGTCCAATGGCAAAACATCCCGCCAAATCTCGCGAACGCCGAAGCAAGCTATTGCTAATGATACAGAAAACGACGATAGTATTACTATTAATGTGGACATGGCAGATCTCAACGGTGAAGACGAGCTCCAATTCGATTCTGATATAGAGGACTCTCACTCCGGTTCAGATTCGGACAGTCAATCCAACCTCGACTCTCACCGGTCGAAAAAACGACGTGTCTCGGAAAATCATCTCACTCGAGAACGAGAACAAAGAGAAAAAGAACTCGACGAACAAGTAGAACCCCAGTATCGAAAATTTCGACCAAGAGGCTATGCCTTCAACCCCCCTCCCACAGATAGACCGATTAGAATATATGCGGATGGAGTATTTGATTTATTCCATCTCGGACATATGAAACAACTGGAACAGGCCAAGAAGGCACTAGACAATGTTACGCTTATTTGTGGAGTTCCGTCCGACGTCGATACGCACAAACATAAAGGACTGACTGTATTAACGGATACTCAACGTTGTGAGACTCTTTACCACTGTAAATGGGTAGACGAGGTGATTCCTAACGCTCCGTGGTGTGTAACAGTGGACTTCCTCAAAAAGCATAAAATCGATTATGTGGCTCATGACGATTTGCCGTATGCCTCTGGAGGTAATGACGATATTTATAAACCGGTCAAAGAATTAGGTATGTTTCTTACTACACAGCGTACAGAAGGTATATCGACGTCTGATATTATTACCAAGATCATTCGTGATTATGATAAGTATCTTATGAGGAACTTTGCCCGGGGCGCCTCTCGTAAAGATCTTAATGTGTCTTGGCTGAAAAAGAACGAGCTTGATCTTAAGAGGCATGTTCTAGAGTTCCGGGAATCATTCAAAACCAATTTCGAGTCCACTACTCGGGATATCTATTCTGAGTTCATGGGATATATCTCTGGAGCTCTACATTTTAAAGACGCCGCCGCGGCGGCGGCTTCCGCTCATCGTCGCGCCATTACTACCAACCAGGCGCTGACTGACAATGACAATGACAATGAAAGTCAAAGTCCAGAAGAAGATCCCGAAGCGCCTGGTTCTCCTGCTACCGACTTTGCGTCGGGGTATTCGGGAGGCTCTTTCTTTGGCAATGTTAAGGATTGGGTTTCGAGGCGAATGGACTCGTCGATCCCTCCTTCTCCAACTGACACTCCTCGCATACACAGCGATGACGAATAATGACGATGGGTCTGTTGTCTTATTTTCTGCATTCAAACATACTAAATACATTTCTTTGCTCGTGAATCATGTGTTGCTCTTCCAGAGCAGTGGAAGCGACGACAGTTACACAACTATACTCTTCTTAAAGGAGTTTTTTTCTTTACTCTTACATATATTATTAGTTCTTGTTCTCATAACAATGCCTGCACTGATAAATATAATAATAAACAATAATACTAATCTCGCCATTATTCATAACACGTTTCTTGCGTCCAGCGCTCTTTCTTGTCCACCTCTCTATAAAATATACAACCTGGCCATGGAATGTGTGTAAAGACAACATTCTATTGGTAAAGCTCGGCGATAAATCCTTCACTATATTTCGGATCATTGCCAAACTTTCTAGCCCATTCGTTAAAACCGCCCGACAAAACATAAACCTCTTGGCAATTAATTCCCTTGGAAGCAATTGTCTTAGCATAGGCCGCAGCGCAAGTAGGGCCTCGTTGTTGAGACAGCATACAATGGAATACAACGCGCTTCTTGCCAGCCAGTGCTTGCTGGAGCTGACCAAGATTGCCATAGAAAGACGAAGCTGGGACATTGATACAGTTTCGAATGTGACCCTTGGCAGAACGTTAGTATCGTTTCAGAGCAAACCCTAATCTCCGGTACCCCTGTCCATCAACGCATAGAACATGCGCAGAAGCGATTCAACGTCAACATTCCGAGCAACCGGAAACAAGTGGACCAAGGCGCGGGAGGAACAAGTGTGGGATTCCGAAATACTTACACCAAAATAATCACCATCGCGAACATCGACAATAGCCAACGAGTCTTTTGCATCGAGCCAAGACCGCAACGTCGTAGACGAGATTTGTTTAGGACTGGCCATTTTGATTAGAGGAGGAAGAAGAGAAATCCTATTACTTGGAGGAGCAACTATTATACGTCTTGTTTGTTGGTGGGTAATCGTTGCCGTTGAACTAAGCTGTTGGTGGTGGTGGTGAATCATCAATCGAATGCGTAAGGGTTTCGAGATCGTGTTGGGAGTGCTTCTATAAAGGAGTGGAAAAACACAGCCAGGTTCTCAACAAAGAAACAGTACTATCGTAAGCTAGACAAGTAGACACTTGAACCTGAAGGACAGTGCCAGAAGTAGTAGTATGACTTGATTGTTGGGACAGCAAATAGTAAGACTATGAGACGTTTTTATAAAGGTGCGGATTGGTAGGTTTTTATGTTCCTTTCGGGGAGGGTTGCGATTGTTTGAGGGTGGTATGTACCCTCCGGTCTAGGTAAGTGCTATATTACTCTTTATGCAGACAAGAAAAGGAAACTGAGTTGCTGAATAGGTTTGAGTGCGCCACACATGAGACAGACCTAAATGAGAGAAAGAGAATTTCTTGCGCATACGATTTGGCGCAAGGGCAAAAAAAAAAAGATACCGGTAAGAGAGGTGGGTGGACAGGAGGTTTGCGTTACGGCTGGTTGGGAGGAACGGCGGTTTAAGGCGGGTATGGAAGAGACGCGAGAGGAATGGTAGGTAGGTAGGCAGGTAGGTAGGTAGGCAGGTAGGTAGGTAGGTAGGCAGGTAGGTAGGTAGGTAGGTAGGTAGGTAGGTAGGTAGGTAGGTAGGTAGGTAGGTAGGTAGGTAGGTAGGTAGGTAGGTAGGTAGGTAGGTAGGTAG
>JAKTRT010000077.1:0-49075 GCA_030579895.1 Sugiyamaella grinbergsii | reverse complement strand
TACTCCTACTCCTACTCCTACTCCTACTCCTACTCCTACTCCTACTCCTACTCCTACTCCTACTCCTACTCCTACTCCTACTCCTACTCCTACTCCTGCTCCTACTCCTGCTCAGGCTCTTGCTCAATGGGTACTAACAACCCTGTCGTATCGTGTATGCACAAACATCTGAGCACCAGTGAGATGCTAAACTAAACACTAAAGGCGTATCTGTAGAGATCTTTTCTGTGCATGATTGCATTTAATTTTTGTCAGTAAAATTTTTTTTGGTACGCCAGCTATAGACGAGTTGCAGTCGTTGAGGTAGCCGACAGCATTGGCAACTGACCAAGTATAGACCATACCGCCCCGGTACAACCCCAGCAGCCGTTACGCCTCCAACACCGCCAACGCCACACCCCATCGCACCAACACCACAACTCTATGTCACCAACACCACAACCCTATGCCACCGGTACCATAACCCTACACGTCACCAACACCATAACCCTATGCCACCGGTACCATAACCCTACACGTCACCAACACCATAACCCTACACGTCACCAACACACCCCCATCGCATACCTCACCCCCATCTCATACCACACCCCCATCTCGCCAACACTGCCAATTCCGCTAATTCCGCCAATCCCGCAAAACCACTTTCTACTCCTCCTACACTGCTAGTATCTCTCTTCATACTTCCTCCTGGTACAAGCTCACATTCCCATTTCTGCACATGCCGATTTGGCCCTCGATTTCACCTTAGAATAAACCAAAGTCAGCGATGCCAAATGCAACAGCGCTTAACGACCAATAAAAAAAAAATCTGAAAAAAAAAAAATCTCGGTTTTTTTTTTTTTTCATAGATGCTATTTCTGGCAATTTGTTGGCGTTGGCATCCTGCCTGTCGGTACCTGACTAGCCATCTGCCAGATTGCCGATTGACGGAGATCTGACTCTAAGCCCTCAAGGCGGAACCGACTATCCGCCCGCCTACATCCCGCCCCGAGGTGCATCCAATCTACTGTCAAGTTCACAGTTAGACTTCGCCATGCCGTTAGTGAACCTTAAAGCCAACGCCAGTGCCAAGATAAAGTTGACAAAAGCGTTGACTAGCAAATGGCGAAACCTTGTTCCGACGTAACTGTCCATGTCGGAGGCAGCGGTCCACCGCTGGACCTGCTGCCTGTTGCCTGTTGCAGCTGGCGTCGATCGTGCCTCCAGCGGCTGGCCCAGAGCTCCGCTTCACGGAGATCCACGACGACGCGAACCCGAGCGCAGCGAGCTACGGGTCTGGGCCGAGCCCAGCCGCCGGAGGCAGACCCACGAAGAAGCGAAATGGAGAAAGGAAATAAATTACAGACTACCACTATTGACTTCGTTGAACAGCTCTTTGAGGAGGTTTTCAATATCGGGCTGGTCCGAGAACCCCGTGTCGTGGACGTACATCATCTGGAGCATGGATCCGTCGAGCGAGGACGACGACGACGACGACGGCAGCATCGTGGGGTCTTTCATATCATATGGGCCTATATACAAGTTGGGGTTATTGTTGTTATTGTTGGTGCTGTCTTCAGTGGTTGTGGGAGATGGGGTCTGAGACATCGACAGCGTGGGCTGCATTTGTTGCGGTAACGGCTGCGGCGGTGGTACCGGGGTAGACGATGTCTTGGGCATGGTCAAGCCTGCTAATGGAGGAAACGATGAAGCAAGTGGTAATGAGTGAGCGGGAACATGGGGTGGAAAAGCCGGCCGCTGCTCAGGTACAGGAGTAGAAGAACCCTTGTTCGAAATCGAGTTATATGGTATACTGTCCTGTCGCTTCTTCTTGTGAGCCGCCGTCGGATCGTTGGTAATCACTTCTCTTATGATCCGATGCAAAGTATCGATGCTACCACGGCTCACGGAATTGCCAATCATGGACTTGGGCAAAACACTCCCACAGCCAAGCTCGTTCTCCACTTGCTGTTGACTAGCATGGCCAAGTTTGATGTTCATCCACGTCTCGACCTTTGTCAGGAACTCAAACAGCTGTTCACTGACATGGCTGGTCTTCTTGAGCTCGATCCACGCGGATTTGGCAGCAATGAACGGGCCTTCAACATCAATGTCGATTTCCAGTCTCATGCTCCACGATACTAGACGCAGACGAATCAGCGACGTGAGGGCGTGCAAAGGTCGGAAATACATAAAGTTAGGAAACCGGCCGCTGTATTTGGCCATTTCCAAAAACGAGTCGATAATCACCTTGGCGAGCCGCTTGATTTCTTCAGCAAATTTATACCACAGCTTACGGAATTGCAGTTCGTTGGTATCAAGCATGGCCAATCGGCTCAACATACACTCATTCAAAGACTGCAAAAGAATATGATAACTGGACTGGATGGGGATCCTGTACCGCTTGTCCAGCCACTCGAGACACGCGGCATCGCATTCATCAAACAGCAAGCGCAATCCTTCTCGGGTTGTTTCATAATGACTCAAAAGACTGGAAAATGGCTCATATGGATCTCGCAGTTTCTCAATGGACGAGTTATAGTATAGCATCATCTTTAGGACGTACACAATGGGTTTGTCATAGTCTGGAGCCCTAGGCAGTATCGCATCACAGCATCGTTCGCAATGCGACATTACCTGAAGAAGCCTCTGTCTCGCCGAGTTCAGGGCCATTCCAGCAATACATGTACATAGAGAAATATAACTCCTAGTTCTTCGAAACGCGATTCGCACTGCTTCTGGGTCGCTATTGGGATCATTCAAAATGTTTATATCCTCATCTGACCCGAGATCAAGTGATAATGATACCGCCAGTGATATCAGCAGCTGGAAAGGCGCCTGGCGGTCTAATTTCGGTGACACAAAAACAGTCATCATAATAAGAACCATTTGTAGTTCGAGGCTTAGATGGCGTTCGATGAAAATGATTTCGCCTACTACTCGTTCGAGGTACGCTACTCGCTCTTTGGCCTTCTCGGTGGTCGAGCATACCGCACTACAAGTAGCGGCCGCGATGGTTAACAAGGGGCTTGCGATTCTCATTTCGTTGAATGGCTTTCTATCGGTGATTGGGAATGGAAGATATAATGCCAAATCAGTCACGTATAAATCAAAGTGATGCTGTAGGTCGCCCTCGGTAAAGAACCCGTAGTTGATCGCCATATCAACGCAATTGAATCGGGTAATGCGAACGGGAGGCAGCCAAGTGACTCTCGATGTTGGAAATAACGGGACACTGCCGGTAGTAAAAGACGAATATGGTTCTTCGGGTATCAGCTTGCTTGGCGGATTGACAAACGACGAGATATTGTCGCCTTCTGATGGTGATGATGGCGACAGTCCATGGTTGTGAGCCTCGTCGGCCTCTTTGGCCTGTTTGGCCTGTTGTTGGCGGAATTTCAGTTGCGACGTCATGAGAATACCCTTATCTCCCAGGAAATCAAGTGACTTCAACATGGAGATTTCCTCGTTAGCAAACTCAATGCGCTTTTTCAACGCCTGGATTCGTTCCAAACGTTCTTCGTGGTTGATGATGGGCTTCCGTTGACTGAAGCAGCCTTCACAGCTGACTGAGTTGGTAACAGATATGGTGACGGCCGAACTCGGCAGAGATCCCGATCCGGGAGACCCAGAACCATTTTTCGTACTGGCGGTCTTCTTTCTTCTCTTTACTGTATGATTCTCTGCATTGGAAGGCCCGTTGTTTCCGCTGGTTATAGCGCATTCTGTATTGGCCTTTGTGCACCGGATACACGAAACATCATCAGGGCTTTCGTACTGGCACCGAACTTTAAACCTTCGACACCGGTCGCAAGCCTGTTGTTTGCGCCACTTCTGGGAGAAATCTGGAGCAGGAGGCATGTTTACGCCAAAAAAAAAAAAATACTTTACAATAGAGTGTGTCTTTTCGTTTGGTTTTTCGGGTCTCGTTTGCTTTGTTCTTATTACTTGTCCTGTTCGGTCTCGACCAACTCTATGTTGTTCTTTTCCGCAACGCCACTCCTAGTCACTTTTTGTAGCTTGTTTGACTAAAAATACTGACAATGAACTGTTTTTACACCGAAAAGGATCCTCGGATAAATGTCGCCAAAATATTCTCCTTCTAAATTCAATATACGGCCCACGGTTGTTTTCAATATATGCGCAGTTACACTATCGCGTTATTCCGAATACTCTATCGACTGCCAGATTTTTATTGTACATGTACTTGTACTGATATATGCGTCTCTTGTTATTCATCTCGTATCACCACTAAGCTCATCGTTTCGCAGGGACAGAGACGGACTGGGCCATTGCTAGTACTACTGATTGCTTGACGTTGGCGTCGTACGTGCGCCCTAACCCGGCGGACTTGGTTCTGAAGTCTCTGCTTCAGTTCTACGTGCCAGCCGCACTGCCCGCCGTGCGCAATACAAAGTGCCTATGAAATAGTCTGACATCTAAAGACCGAGTAGAAGCGTAACAGGAGTATATAATAAAATGAATGTCGAAGTGAATCCAAATGAGGATACCGAATGGAACGACATTCTGCGTGCTCATGGAGTGATTCCTGAGAAACCGCCTTCTCCTTCTGCGCAATTGGAGGAGGCCCTGGAAGAAGCTGTCCAGCATGCTCATGAGAACAGGCTTGAACATAGGACGTTGGACGAGCTGGAGGAGATTGATGAAGACGGGTTGGAAGACGAGGAGTTTGTGGAGATGTATAGGCAAAAAAGGATGGCCGAGATCAAGCAGATGGCCAAGAGACAGAAATTCGGCTCTTTGGTGATGATCTCCAAGCCAGAGTATACAAGCGAGATCACCGACGCCAGTAAAAACGATCAGTTTGTGTTTGTTCATATATCATACGAAGGAGTCAGTCAATCGCGGCTACTGACAGGCCTGTTTCGACGAACTGCTGAAAAGTTCCCAGAGATCAAATTTGTGCAGATAGATGCTCGGCAGATCAATGAGAAATATCCGTCCCAGAACTGTCCTACTATTCTCATTTATAAGAATACCGATGTGGTTAAACAGTTTATTACGCTGAATGGATTAGGTGGTAATTCGACCAATTTGGACGATATAAGGAAGCTGTTGGTAAGCTTAGGAGCGGTTCTGGAGAGTGATAAAAGAATCGAGGCCGGCGACGAGGATGATGGATATCTCGATACGCGGTATCACAGTGATGATGAAGAGGATGATTATTAACGTATATATGTGTAATTATAACTGGTTAGAAAATGAATTTGTGCATGTATGGTTCGGCTAGCCTGGAAGCTCTCATACTAGACAATTCCATCAATATTGCTAGAAGTTCATTCTCAAACATCATTTGAACCAATAATCATTATTCGTTTGGGAGCCATAATAAATTATTACTACCCAGCTCCTCGCTTGCGGCGCACTTCCAACTACCCTAACCTGCCAGATTAAAATATATTGTGCAGATTCTCTCTATTCATATAAAATATATATATATATATATATATATATAAATTTTTTTAATATCTTTAGTTTGATAGAAATTAAAAAAAAAAATTTACTCCAAACCAACCACCTACAAAATGGGAAGATATTCGGTTTTACGATATAAAACCAAAAGATACACTCGGGATTTAGATCAGATTTTGCATGATGATTTGAGTAGCGAAAAGAGTATAAAAAGTTTAGTGAGTCAAGAATATGACGAAACGAAGCCTGGCTTAGGACAGTTTTATTGCATCCCTTGTGCGAAATATTTCGAAACCGAACATGCCAAAACTCATCATATGAGAGGCCAGGTCCATAAGAGAAGACTGAAGGATTTGAAGGCTGGGCCGTATACAAAAGAGGAAGCAGATGCTGCTGCTGGCGCCGATGTACAAAAGTACCTGAACAAGGTCGACCAGCAGAAAGGCATTAAAGGAGAGGGTCTAGTACAGGAGATTTTGACAGTGCCCGCTTCAGTTAAAGATATTGATGAAGAGTTGAAAGATATGGTTGAAGATGAGGCCGAGATTGAAGGAGAGGGTCTAGTACAGGGGGTTTCGACAGTGCCGGCTTCAGTTAAAGATATTGACGAAGAGTTGAAACACATGGTTGAAGATGAGGCCGATCCAGTTCAAGTTTAATTTATTTTAACATCATTTTTTTTTTGCATAAAAATACATAATTGACTAGAAAGTGAAGTGACCAACCAACCGCGAACCGACTATTCTATACCTCTCCAAAATCTATATGGCCAGTCTGTTGAGCATGCTTAGTAGCTCCCTTTTCCCCCTTTACTACTGCCCTACACACCTTACACCTCAAACTGAACTGAGCTGTGTCGGTATAATAATGGACCTGTTTGAGCTGATTGCCTAGCACTTGAAGAGCCTCCAACACCTGCGCTCCTAATTCATCCCCACTGAAAACAGTGGTATCGAACTCATCTGTGCCTTGCTCTTCTTCCATAGGGCTTAATACCACTGTATCATAATGAATGCCGCTATATACAACGATAATAAATGAGCTCTTTCCGGGATTGAAATGATCGATTCGACCCGTCGACACGTCCAATGAGCAGATAGTCACATCAAAGTGTTTCGATAGAATGTCCAATTCGATTCCTCCTCCCCAGCTATTCTCCTGTAATATCCACTTAATATATTGACTTGATTCCTTTCCTAATATAGCGTCGTTATAGTCAATCGGGTTTTCTCGAATCGCTTGAGCTACAATACTCCTGAGCTCGAACATGGAGTCTAAACTGCGCATAAACGCATATCCTACTGCTCGAAACATACACGAATTATCGTCCTCCATAACTCTCAACCGTAGGAACCCGCTGCCATTGGCGAGCGGGACATTCAACCTGTCTGGGTCGCGGTTGTCTACTGGTGGTTTGGTGTGTTTCGATTTCGCAATACCACTGGTGCTGACACTGACGGTTGTAGGGCTAGTAGCAGGAGCAGGGACAGAAGGGCCAAGACTAGCAGCAGGAGCAGGGACAGAAGGGCCGTGACTAGTAGCAGGAGCAGGGACAGAAGGGCCATGACTAGCAGCAGGAGCAGTGCTGCCGCTACTACCAACATTGACCACTAATTGCTCGCCGCTCTTGATCCCCACAGAGTGAAGACTGGCGCCAGCCGATGTAATATCAACTGGCTTTGGCGGGTATCCGACCCTAATTTCAGATATTGAGCGAGATGATCTCAGTAGCAAATCGAGCAGATCCTGGACTGTGAGTTCGGCATCTGGTTTCTCAGTCAGCGAGACGATCTCCTGACCGCTCGGTAAACGTAGCTTTAGTTTCATGTTCTTTTTGTACCTGTATTTATAAGGATCGGTTCAACAAACGTCGATATATCTAACCGGGGGGTTGGATATGAACTTGAGCGGCGGGTGAGGCGCTCGTTTTACAGGAGCAGCTCCTAACTTACCCCTGGCTGCTGACAAGACCAAATGAGTCCCTTTTGCTCTCGCTGCTCTACTTGCCCAACAGGGTCGTATTATTCGAGCGCCAGCTCGAACCACGGGTCTGGGCAGAGCCCAGCCGCCGGAGGCAGACCCGTCCGTCTCCAGCCCGTCCCCCAGTCCCGACCGCGCCGCCAACTGCACGGCAGAAGCTGTGCCTGTATAAATGTACCTTAGTGGGTTGCAGTGGGAGTATCCCTATAACATAACCAATAGCCAGACTATCAGAGGGCCTCTCTAGCCACTATTCATCATTCAACTCCCCCCCCAGTCTAGGTTTACGATAGGAAATTGACGATATCTTTTGGGTTGCTGTTCATTTTGTGCTGGTAGACTTTATATAACAGTCCATTAAACGCGAGCCAGGCGAGAGTGACCATGTATCACCGGCCAAAGACAATTCAACAGCTGGTGGAAGAAGCAAACGCCTATGAGTTTATTCCCACCGTCTCGTTCCGAAGCTGGATCCATGTCGCCCGGACGATTCTGCGACAGGCCGACTCGTACCGGACGCTGCCTGGATATGCTGCTGAGTCGTATATATTGTATTCACGGTTTGCCGAGTAAGTATTTCAGTTGGGAGCTGGAAGTCCGGGCATGATCCTTACTAACATGATACCAGTCTGGTGATGACAACACTGCCTGAAAGACATCCTGCTTTGAAAGAAAATGGGAATCGACAGCAGTTGAAGGCGATTCTCAATGCGGAGATCCCGCGAGTACTGGACTATATGGAGAAGCTCAAGAATATCATAGAACAGGAGATAGCTGCTTATGGAGAATACGAACGAGACAAACGGAGGCAGGAAAAATCCCGTATACAGGCAAAAATGAGAGAACGAGAAGAAGCCAAGAAGCAGAATGACAAGAGTGATGTGCCCCCACCCCCACCATACGCGGCATCTTCTTCTTCTTCGTCGTCTCATCAACGGGAAGACGACGACTCGTATATAGAAACATTATCTGCGCTGCAAAGACTAAAGGCCCACCGGGCAGATGGGCTGTCAAACAAAGATCAAGCTTCTTCACGGTCGGGAACCACAATCTCGTACCCATCGATCCCAGAAAGAGGTACATCGTTGGACTATCGATCGGATTCCATACCAGGAGCATTCCCAGATACTCCGCCACCGATTCCCCCTAAAGACTATGAAGTTCTTAGTCCAGTCGGCCACACACCGTATCAGGGGCATCCAGCAAACAGCCTTACCAGCGTCGCGTCCGCTGCCACTGCCTCCATAGAGCACAAGAGTCGCTATTCCACCGAAGGCGGGAGTCCACTTCGCACGACTTTCTTACCCCGTGGACTGCGACAGAAGTTCCTGCAAATCGCCAATGATAATACGAGGCGCAAGCTTGAAACGTGTGGCATTTTGTGCGGGAAGCTCAACCGGAATGCGTTTTTCATTAACTATCTCGTGATTCCACATCAAGAGTCCACCTCCGACACTTGCTCCACCACCAACGAAGAGGTTCTATTTGAATTCATTGACCAGAACGAGCTGTTCATTCTCGGGTGGATCCATACCCACCCGACCCAAACGTGCTTCTTGTCATCCATCGACCTCCACACACAAAACTCGTATCAAATCATGCTTCCAGAGGCTGTGGCCATTGTGTGTGCACCTCAGCACAATCCAGACTACGGCATTTTCCGCCTCACCGATCCTCCTGGTATCGACATTATTAAAAAGTGTCGCATGTCGTCGACCTTCCACCCTCACCCCGAGCCGGATCTCTATAAAACTGCATATGATCCAGGCCACATTCTCATTCGCGACGAACTGCCGTTCAAAACTAAAGATTTACGCAAAATCTAACTCAAATACATATTTATTTATACCACGTCCACACTCCGCGAAGCGGACCCCCGGGGTCTGGGCAGAGCCCAGCCGCCGGAGGCATATCGAAGCAACAAAAAGCGTTGAATCTCAAACATTTTTTTTTTACAGCATTATGAATATATACCGAGTACTCGTCAAAGCTATAAATTGTCCACCCAACCGACAGAGGAAAGTTCCTTGCGGATCGACCCTTCGGTTGAGATTTTTTGCACTTGAGTATCTTCGAGCTTGTCTCCGTTGATTTGTCTTTGCTTGAGATCCTCAATAGCTCTCAGCTTCTTCAACAAGGACCGGATTTTCTTGTCCTCGGGGTTGGAGCCAGTAGGGACGTTGAGAGGTTCGGCAGCGGGTGCTGGAGATGGAGACGACGATTTGGCAGAGGAAGCAGTTCCGTTCACAGTGGTAGTTTGTTCGTCTTCCTTTGCTTTCTTGGCAGCCCCTCTCTTCTTTTTGTTTTTGGCGGCGGTCTTGGATAACGCAGCGGCGGCAGCAGCAGCAGCAGCAGAGGCATTACCGGAAGGCCCAGCTCCTGGAACTGGGGACGGAGAGCTTCCATCACGAGCCAAGGCTCTCTGGAAAAGTGGAGTCGGGGCAGCAGAAGCACCGCCAGAAGTTCGGGCATGAGGAGGTCGATATGCGCCGGCTGGCTTCGATGCAATAGGGGCTTTCGTGCTGACACTTGAAACCGAAGAATGGGGTACAGGGGCCGGTGACAAAGATGACCTCAATGGGTATAAATTAGGTTCTTGTGGCCTCCATGATACGGCGAAAAGCTCATCATGATCAACAGCAAAGATTAATTTGCCAGAGAAATGCCAAATTCGAATCCCGTTATCAACACGCAGTCTTGGAGACGTGGTGGCAGTCAACAGATACCTACCATCGGGACTCCATTCACAAGCAGAAGTGTTGGACGCCTCAATAGTAGCAATTTTCGTAAACTGCTTCTGACGATCATAAATATCTACAGTTCCTTGCAAATTGCCGAACCCGGCAACAAGGATAAATCTAGCATGGGGGGAAAACATCAAGGTATTTCTTGGTGCGACTGGCAGAGAATGGACTACATTACCTCGAGCATCGAAAATGGTTGTTTTGGCAGGCATATAGCCATAAACCACGCCAAACTCGCGAGAATTAGGCGACCATGCAAAATCATGAATGGTTCCTTCCTTGTCTAAGCTGATGCGAGAGTCGTATGAACCAGCAATTCCTAAAAGATAAAGATTGGTCTCTCCATAGTATGACTTGCCAGACTGATCGACGTCGGTCGAGGCCAGCACCAACAAAGCGGTCCCCAGTTTATTCCATTTCATTTGCACCTTGTCGGCCTTGAAAAAGGTCTTTTGGCTGACCGGCTGACTGAAATTGGGGATGTTGTAAACTCGAACACACGCGGGCCTGCCGGACTTCTCAGGGATGAAGACCGCTACCGAATAGTTTTGCCCGGGAGAAAGAGAAAACTCTTGAATGCCCTCTGCCTGAAGCTTAGACCAAGGACTATGCATATTCTTGGATTCATAAAAATGGATCAAATTACTACTAACCAGTCTAGCACAATACTTTTCGTCGTAACTGTATTGTAAAGACCAGCCGCCTTGAGTCTTCTGCAGAAACGATTCCAAATGTTCACCGGTCGATGAGTTCCATACTTTCAAGTTAGGACCGAAATTACCACTTAGTTCCTCCTTCTTAGGTCTCTCCCAGGTAAGAACGTAGTTACCCTTGGGAGAAAACCCCACATCAATAGCATCTTGAACCTGCAATTCGCTAACGATTAAGCCATTGTCTGGATCAATGATTCGAACACACGAAGGAACTGCATAAGCCAGGCGTGATCCGTCTCTAGAATACACGGCAGTTCGGACTGTGGTACCTACAGGAGGCTCGAATCCGCCCACGGTTGTGAATTCCGGACCCCCGGTAGATAAAGCGAGAGTTTTTGGTAACCGGCCTGGAAATAAGTGTTAGTTAGAACAAGATTCTCCGCGTCTAGCTAGTACGATGCTCTTTGTTCGGCCAGGACCTGTAGCTTGGTTTTACTCGACGTTGGTATTTTTTAAGTCAGCGCTACAATCGGCATTGTATTAAATACCAACGTCCAGCAGTCAGCGCTACAATCGGGCATTGTATGACCGAGGAAATAAAAAAAAATTTATAAGATCGGGGTCGCTTTGTGTACGTACTGAAATATTGAGTTCCTGTAACCATTTTTTTTTTTTGTATTCTTCCTTTCGATATGGCTTTGTGAGTCAAACTGATTGTTTCAGCTGAGAAAAACGAAAAAACACAAGATTCTGACCGTCACTAAGAAATGCACAAATTCAATGGCGTCCAGTTTGCAATCAAACCACGAAATCAACGATAAAATGTTTGAGATCTCACTTCTCAAATCTGTCTCGTTCGTGGTGAAAAAAATGGGAATACCCAAGCTTTTCAGGGTAAGCGTGCCAGCCCCATGTTGACCGCCGCACAGGCGGTTGGCTACCCCCTGGAGTCTTCACGAAGCGATCTGTGAGAGACGGTCCATCTATTTAGTACTTGGCAGAGCCTAGAATCCCCAGTAGAAAATATATATCAAATGCATTAATTGTCTACTATAGCTACGTAGCACACTCACTAACAATGTAAAATAATAAGTATGCGTTTGATGAGAGCACATGGGCGGTGTTGACCTTGGTTACCATTGCATCATCGAAATGAAACCACTAGTAATAGTATGTTAGTATATTAAGATAGGAAATACCAGATCGTATGTAGACTTACACTTCCGTATCTGCTTTTCATCAGGCATGTGTAATGACCGGTGTTGATGCTTCCTTGGTGGCATACTACACCAAATAGCTCGTATGACAGAGTAGCGTCTTTCACTACCGAGCTGGTATACTTGTGCATGTCAAGGAATAGCGGGAACTCAACACGGGTTTCGATTTTGGCAGACATTTTCGAATGTTCGAATCGCTATTTTGTTTCATGTTAGTATCAAGGACGACACAACGGGTTATATCTAAAAAGCTCACCTTAAGTTGGATCGATAATACTGTAGGTAGTCGTTTTACGAAAAGTTGCTTATCAACAATTCGCCGGGTATCACATCGGCTACAGTAGTAAGTCGAGTCGAGTTTTTCCGAGCCCGTGAATCGATCAAGACAATCGTTCAGCGTGATTTTTTTTTTGGATTTCTTAGGTAGTGATTTGATTTCTAATGAAAGATCCATCATAGGGTCGATTGTGGCAGTTATATTACCACACGTTTGGCATTTGATCCGACTTTCTAATTGTCCGTAGAATGTGCGATGACTAACACAGTCACACGTATCGTCATTGTTAGACGGTGAAGCAGGCTCCTCAGAAGAGCCAGACACTTCTTTTGCTAGTCGTTCAAAGACTTTGCCTTGGAAATGGGTTTTATGAAACTCATCGAGGATGAATTGTAGGAACTCGTGGGCATCCTGCTCAGATGCACCGGCAAGCGACTTTTTGATATTAAATGATGCAGTAAGAATATAGGTCATTCCAAATCCTTGGACGCTACTATTTCCAAAGAAGTCCGTAAACACTTGGTCAATACAACATGCTAGGCAGTTTGGTTGTTCACATTCATCGCTATCATGGCCCCCAGCAAGGAAAAAGTTTCTCACCAAAGGGTTATGTATTAGGGATTGTAGGATGACGGACATAAAACAGGTTGCGCCCATGTTGTAGAAGCCCTTTAAGCCGGTTGTGGCCTGGAAGCTAGGAGTTAATGACGAAGTAGCGGTTTCCGTGCCGTTGGGTTTAAAGTTCTTGACATTGTCGTCTTCGTCTTCGTCATCATCATCATCATCATCAACAACAACAGACTGTAAATCCAGAGAATTTTTTCGACAGCTTAATACCTCGGGTAGCGTCGAAAAAACTTGTTGGATCTTCTTTGTGCGGATTTTCTCAAACGAATCGTCATACACGTAATCCGAGCAAATAAAACAGTACAGAAATCCATCTCTAGTCGACAAGTCCACTCCTAATTTATGCCCAGTCTTGTGAGAATGAGGATCGGTGACATGATCAATACATCCTGTGAATGAGCACTCAAGACAGAGAAACAGGGTATTTGACTGTCTACAGGTTCCACATTTGGGAACAAATGCGTACGGAGTAGGAGCCCCACCTTTTCTCGGTCGTTTTCTAGGAGGCTTTGATGGTGAAGATGATAATTCAGAGCTTGATTCAGAGCTTGATTCGTCATTATCGTTCGGGCCGCCTCCTGTCGACTGAACCTCGCTCCCGCCTCTACATGCTAATGCCACTCTAATGGCCAATTCGTACGATCGTAATATCACCGATCTCTTCGTACGAAGGACATCAATAGTATGCGGACAACCAGATCTCCCTGGCTTGATTATCACGGAGCTCGTTTTAGCATTCAAAGAGTGCTTCGGGGGCTTGCCCGGATTGCTTTTAGTCATGTGTGATCCGCCAATTCTCTCCACTTAGGACTGACAAATATCTATCTAATATGGTTGAAGTCTATCCAGCCAGGTCGTTTCACGGCGTTTTACAATCTACTTCTCGCTACTTGGAACAAGAATCATGAGTTAAAATAGCACTTTATACATTAAGGTTTTGCTTGTTGATTCGCATGGGCTGAAACCGCCTACTTACAATGATGTCTCTGCGAAGCGTTTGTCCATAAACCGCTACCCGCCTTACAAATATCCCTACGATCCAGCTAGCCACGAATATTTGCTCTATAGATCTAATGAAGAAAACTAAATATTTTCCACCCGAAAAATCCCTCGATAAATCAAATCAACCCGGGAACTCAGACAGCAGGAAATGTGCATACAGAGTCTTTCGCTCGTTCCTACTGAAGGTTTATCCCGCCCATCTGACAAGCCGTACAATCTGTATACGCACTGAGCTAGAACACGAACTTGGTATAATAATAATAATAATAATAATAATAATATAATAATAATATAATAATAATATATAATAATAATAAGTTTGAAAAAATATATAAAATACAGACCAGTCATTTCATGAGCAAACTTTTTCGATTCCTTTTTTTTTTTTTTTTGGAGTTTTCCACGTTCTTTTCCATATCTAATAATGCACCATCAAAAATAAAAAAATATTTATGTATCAGATACATCTCTATCGTCAATTGATTTCTTTTTATCTTTTTTTTTTAATATTACAATCCGAATCATGACATCTTCCTCTATGGAGCGCTACTGAAATTGGCCAAGGTGGGAGTGACAGTGATGGCAGATGCTGAGCCTCCTGGACCAGTATCATTGTTGTTTTGGCCAGTAGGTTGGAATAATCCATCAGCAAATGATGGCAAGTCTTTAGTAATACTACTAATCTTGATCGACTTTCCGGCTACAGCAGGAGCAATAACTAAAATCAAAAACAAAAGTAACAATCCGAAATAAAGAGTTGCATATTTACGCACCATACGCTTACGAAGCTTGTTTTGTTTCAATGAGAAAATGGGAGGTCGGATCTGTCGACTGGGTCTTAACCAGAACAACATCATAGAATGGAACTTATCAACCATGGGAATGAAAAGAACTGGCAATTGAACGAATAAAAGGAAATGTCCCAATAAGAAATCACCTCCAAACATCATTTGCTCGACAATCTTACAAACAAACTCACGAGAAGGTTGAGTGAAGGCCATCCATCCTAAACCGGCCGAATACCATTTACCAGACCACCAGGCTCTATTGGCTTGATCATGTTTGAATTCACGAGTCAAAACAAGCGACACAAGAACCTTCAAGAAAACTCTTTGAATAGCAATCGAAGCAATCATACCTAATAATGCAGACTTGAAAACGAATCCTTGCAAGAACCACATGACCTCGAAAAAGACAATCTGAATAATCACAGCAATACCATGGGCAACTGCTGCCATGACAGTAGAGGTCTTCTTACAACAGAGACCGAGAATAGGTCCCATACAACAAGACATGAAGAACAAGACCATAAGAGCACCGGCGTTGATGACAATCGGTCCAAATGTTACAATGGCCAATCTAAGAACAGAGTTTACTGGCTTAACATTATGAACACCATTCTGAGCATTGATAAAGGTATAAGGAACAAAAGCGGCAGCAGCAACGAAGATTGGAATGAACAACTCAGTAAACACCAGGTTGCCGAATCCAGTTCTAGCTAAATCACCAGCAGCCTTCTCAGATGGGTCTCCCAGCACCTTCCTCTTGAAACCGGTAATACGGGTTCTACTCAATCGTACGTAACCAATCCACGAATTACGGTGCCACTTGGAGTTACCACGCGACAACCAACGAATGAAATCTCTATAATCAATGAAGAAATCAGTCCAAGCAAATTGATGAGGATTGAAAACAAACGGCGAAATACACATGGCGGTCAAAGTGATCCAGAACCACAATAAAGCCGGCTGCCACATTGCCAGCGTACCAAACAGCAGCATCATCATAGACCTGGCTCCCAGATAAATCGAGTCGCCAGCAAATCGTGAATAGAGAACACTAAATGGAATACGGGCAGTAGCAACACCACGACCAGTAGCAATATAACGAGCACCACCAAATGCCAAGTCACTCAAAAGAGCACTGGCATAGATTTGACACACAAACACTTCAAAGAATGGAGATAAGGAAGCAAAATGTTTGGCAAAACGAGTGGCTGCTCTCCAAAGACCCTTTTCAGTCAGCTCTTGCACAACCAATGGAATAAAAGCAATGAAGAAGACAATGAAAATCGACAAAATACATCTCTGTAACCAACCCATAACTGGCTTAAGATTATAACAACCAATGGGCTTTTGAACATCAGTGATGGGCTTATTCTTATCATAGATACAAACGATAGATTCATGGACAAGAGCACCGATATTAAGAAGACAGATCATAAACAACTGAACAGATACAATAATGAACAGATTATTAAGATGGAAACCGGGGTGGGCGTAGAAGAAAGACAAGAATCTATCCAAAGGCAACTGAGTACCAAGATAATAATACTCACGAGATAGGATTTGTTCTCCCATACCAGTACCAATCTTGGTTGTGAAATTCAAAATGGAACCGAAACCTAAATCACGGCCCTTACCACATTGATAATACTCACAATGCTTGATTCTACCACCACGTAATAATGCATTCATACCAGCGTAAATATCTTCGTTCAAATGCAATCCCTTTTGGGCCTTTGAAATACCACCACGGGTAGTCATGAAAACACCGTTCAAGAAATCGGGATGTCCATAATGCAATTTACCACCAATTTGAGCCAAGGTACGAGCAAACAAAGTACCGAACGTTTGTTCCTTACCAGCAGCAACATCACCTAAGATACCGTAATTTTCAGAGAAAATATATTCACGAGCACCAAGGATAGCAACCGGGTTTTGAGATTCAGTAGAAGGTAACCCGGGAGTATAAGGACTGGCAGGTTCGACATTCAATTCCTCGAATTCAGCCAAAACAGATCGGATCTTCAAACATTCTTCAAGATAATTGTCTTGATTGGCATCTACAAGCTGGATATATTCACCACGGTAGAAGATAATAGCATGATTTTGATTATCTGATTTACCATCACCGAGAATAGGATTACCGGACAATTGAACTCTGAATTTAGGACGACGACGACCATTCTCCATGATCTCACAATGACCATCGATAAGAGCAGAGAATAGACGAGGCTCGTCTCCTTCATTAAGGGGAGGTTCTTCATCAAGGTAAGCGATTTGTAAATCAGGATAAGCACGTAATAAGAATTCGGTATTTTCCATTTCGTCGGGTCGGAACTTGGTCAATCTTTGCATAGAAACAACAAACTTGAACTTTCTACGAGCCATTCTTTCCAACTCACGTTCGAGCTTTTCAGAGTTACCGCCAAACATTTGCACAACTTCGGGGTTTTCGACTCTATAAAGAAGCTTGATAGCACGAGAATAGTTCATGAAACCAGAAACAGTACGATAAAGGGTTTGAGATCGGAGAGAGGCCCAAATACGGGTTCTCAGGGTATATTCGGGAGCAGCAGACTTGAAACCAATACAGTAGAAGGGCAAATCATCGATCTTGCTCTTGACAGTATCCTTTCCATCGTCTTTTTCAAAGTTCTCGTTCGACTCATTGTTAAACGAGGTCTCTTCAGCAAGAATCTTGGTATCCTTGACAAAGCAATCCCATTCAACGGGATGGAGTTGCTTAAGATATTCCAACAAAGTAACACGAGTGTATTGGTCATCTTCACGGATAATCTCACGCAACGAGAGCAAGATCTTTTCCGAATAGTGAGGAACAAGCACAGTGAAAGTAGGCATATTGTCAACAGGTAACGGTTCGGGGATAGGAGTAGATAACGATTGAGCAAAGAAAGAGATACGTCTTTCGGCCTCGGAGTTTTGAGGGAAGAATTCCGAATCAAGTGAATTATCATCTTGACTGACAAAGAAAGTAGGAGCCCGCAAGGTTCTCTTTCCCTCGACTTCAGATGGAACTTGATGATACAACAGCTTCTGGACATGATCAATGGCTAACAAATGTTCACGGTACATGGAAATAACAATGGCGTTCCAGATTTGAGAAATGAGCACCTTGGGCTTATACTTGATCTCCATGTCGGTAGTGGCCAACACCTTTGAGTAGATACGTTTGGGCAATCGAGAGAAGATGTTTCTCCAGGGAGTCCAGATGGAAACACCCAAATAGAAAGATCGAGCAACCGAGAAAATAGTGTTACAAATAATATACCAAAGATAAGTATCCAAGAAGAACAAGACCAAATCTGTCAAGTACATCAAACCAAGGGTGATTCTGGCCTGTTGTCTACATAAGGTGTTACCAAAGTAAGTTTCACCAACACATCGATCCATAGTCATAATGGACAAATCACGGATGGGATCTCTGATAGCCAAGATAAGGAACCAGTAGGATTCGACCGACTTGGCAGTAAACACAGTGACCCACAAACCATAACTCATCCACATATCGTTGCCCTTGAGTTTGGGGAAAGAAGCGGTAAAAGTTTGTGACGCGACATATCTACGGGTCTTCTTATTGAGGTACGAACCAAAGAGGCCACCAAGGGGCATCACGGCAAAGAACAAGAAAGTGAAAACGGCAATAAAAAATTGAACAATACCAACAATCAAGGCCGAACGCGACTTGGTGTCAATGCCAATATATCCGAGAACGTATACAGCGGGACCGATATTAATGATCAAAATGAGAATGAGAAACATAAGCCGACGAGTCAAGTGTTGAGCACCGGCCCAATTTCTGGGCACAAACGCCCATTCAGATAGCGTAGCAATGATCTGAATCAAGGTAGCAACCACACCACCAAGACCGGCAGTGGACCAACGGACAGCACCAGGAGGAGCATTGTTCAAGAGTTGCGAGTAGTTTTTAGTATACAAAGTAGGCGAGTTGTAGGCACTGTAGAACCAGAACAACGTGATGTGGATAACCCAAATACGATTGAAATTGACGGCCAAATGGAACCACGATCTGGTTTCCTTGTAGGTCTTGAAAAAGACGTTTTTCCAAGCCACATCGCCCAACTTCATATATCTGTCCGGACCGGGGATATCAACCAATCTAGCACCATCCTCGAAAACAATGCGCTCAATACCTTCAGGGTACCAAAACAATTGATTGATATCGTCGTAACCAATGACCTTGTTATGGTCTCTTTCTCTCTTGACATACTTGCCATCGAGAATCTCATAACCTTGGTCTCTGATGTAACGGTACAGAGGGGTGATGATACGGTTCAAGTAGTCGCCTTCAGGAGCGGGCTCGCGGGTGTTTTGACACTCGGGACTGAGAAAGTAGTCGTCAGCACACTTGAAGATGAAACACAAACATTCAGGAACAAACCTGACCTGATTGGCCTCACCCCAACATAGCAAATAAAGAGCGATTTGACGTACTCTTTCGTGTTGCGACATTTGGTTCATCTTGGACTTCCAGCGGTACTCGGCGGCTTCCAACGAGTTGTCACCTTCGAGCTCCTCCAAAGTCTTTTGAGGGTCGTCGTTATCGGTTCTCAAGGCCTTTGACTTCTTTCTGGCCTTGCGGACCTTTCTACTGGTCTTACCGAGCTTCATATTACGGAACCCGATCTCGTCGTCCAAATCGAATTGAGCGGCGAAAAACCATTTCTTATAATTGGCGCCGTCCCCGCCGATATAGTCAGCATGTAAAGATAATAGTGCTTGGTTGGGCGTCATACGACTCGCCCGCGAGTCCAATAACGTTAACAGATGGTCATACATGTTACGCATCGAATCTCGCTGGAAACCGAACTTGTTGGTCAAATCAATAAAGATGTCTTCAATCTCTTCTTTGCTAATAGGCACTTGGTTGTCGCTGGTCCATGCGGGATACGGCTCGCGAGACCTCTGGGCCATATCGGCCATCATTCCGTTGTTGTAGTCAAGACCATAAATAGGAGTCGAGGCACCTGACGACCGATTGCCGTTGAACGACATCTGCGACGACACGGCACGCTGATCGTACGGGGTGGAAGGAGCGGGTCCTTGGCCACTGTAGCCATCATCTTGGTAGTCTTGAGGATAGTAGTTGATGCCTCTTGGGTCAGCACCGCCGGCGTTCCCCTGGCGGTTATAGTAGTCCATATCGGGGCCGCCGCGCGCGGTATCGGATCTCATGGTGAAGTCGCTAAAGGTCTCTGACCCTTCATCGGATCCTCTAATGCCTTCGTGTTGGTACCCGTTCCCTGCTGACGACGAGTACGGGTTCACGGGGCCTGCTGCGTAGGCGTCTTCTGGATATCCGTCGTCGACGTACTGCTCATGAGGATTGTAGTGGGCGGCGTTCGCGTGAGCGCCCGCAGCGCCGGGACCGGGTGCGGGTGCACCCTGCTCTTGATAATAGCTAGCTTGCCCATCATCATCATAGTACTGCTGGCCCTGTTGCGGATGCGGTTGTTGGCTGTACCCTTCGTCGTAGCCTTGGTATTGAGCCTGGCCGGCGCCAGGCGCCGACTCCTGGCTGTACTCATCAGCGTAGTACGAGTCGTGGTTACCACTGGCACCGCCTTCCATGCCACTGTAGTTGTGGGACATCTGTTTTTTTTCGTTAGATAGCTGTCGTGGTTGGGGGGTGGGGGTGGGCGTGGGCGTGGAGGTGGAGGTGGAGCCTCCGGCGGCCGGGCGCTGCCCGGACCCGTGGTGGTTCGCGAGCGAACCGACAAGGGGTGGTGGGCAGAGCAACTTACAGTCAATGGAGAAACAAACGAATGGAGGGTCTATCAATGAAACTGGCTGACCATATAAATCTGCGCCGCGGTCGTTAGTACTAAACGCTATAGTTTGTCGTGTCGCGAACCGAGCCATCAACGCGTTCCATACTACTCACCTGGTGAAGTTGTCGCGTCAAAAATGGAATGCGAACAAACAGTCAAATAAAAAACGAAAGGTAGTCGGGGGGAAAAAAAAAAAAGAATGAAATATCTGGTTCAACGAAGACTCTCTCTCTCGCTCTCTGTGGTGCTGTTACTATTCTTATCACAGAACAACAGAAAGGCTATTTTTGAGTTCTCTCCTTTTTTTTTCCTGGTCCTCTACAAACGACTGAATATAATCAAGTTCTAGGGAGTTGAATATAAAATCCAACGGAAAAAAAAATCCAAAAATATCAAGGTGGAAAAAAAATAAAAAATAAAAGACAAGAAACAAGAAACAACGAAGCAATAGAAAATGAACAAAAAAAAAACTGTCTGCCCTGTAGGTCGGTCGGCCAGGCAGAAATGTTTAAGCTGCACTCAGGTACGGCGGGTAGATTTTGACGAGAAAATGGGATTGCAGCAGAAATACAAAAAGCAAACAAAAGAGAAAGAAGGAATAAAGAAAAATGCACTGCGACAGGTGAGTCGATAGGGGTCAAGGTAAAGGGGCGTATGGGATGGGAGAGGCACAGGGTGGGAGAGGGAGAGGGTGTTTTGGGATGGGAATCGGTAGCGCGTGGTGGGCGGTGGGCGGTGGGCGGTGGGCAGTGAGGTGATGTTGCAGGGCGTAGAGATTAATGTTGGAGCCACACGGGGGTGTAAGGGAGGACGTGGTTGTGCCGGGAGCAGCAGGAGTAGCAGAAAGAGCAGCAGGAGCAGCCAACTCCAACCTACGCCTACACCTACACCTATCTACTCCTACCTACGCCTAGTCGTGCGCCTACTCCCTCTCCTATCTACTCCCATCTACTCCTACCTACGCCTACTCCCTCTCCTACCTACACCTACCTACACCTACCTACCTACGCCTACTCCCTCCCCTACCTACTCCTACCTACTCCTACCTACGCCTACTCCCTCCCCTACCTACTCCTACCTACACCTACCTACTCCTACCTACTCCTACCTACACCTACCTACTCCTACTTACTCCTACTTACAAGCAGATAATCCAGATAACCATCTCAACACAAAATACAATACGCCAATACGCCAATACGCCAAAGACACGCAAATAAGCAGCAGTCCCTGTAGGAGACCTCCAGCTATCGTTCATTGCAAACGTTTTTTTGTGGAAACTGGATTTCGGTGGGGGTACAAAGCTTAACGGTTAATTATTGCCCTGGAAGATACTGAGATCGTTCGACGCGGTAGATAGCGAGATCGTTGGACACGCCTAACACACCCGCTTGGGTTCGCGTTACGGGAATATCTGACATCGGGACCAACCAGGAAAAACCCGTCGAAATCTATCAGGGTTGGGGGGCGCCCGCCTGGTCGGAAAAAGAAATCGTGTTATAGGAGCGCCGAGGTTGGGAGGATTGATTGTTTTGCAGGCCTAAGCCCAAGGCTCAGGACCGGGCTTAAGCTTGGGCTGTGACGGTCAGGTTACAAGGGCCCCAATCTAGACTTTTTTTTCTACCGCAATGTCAACATTTCGGGACTAGGCCTATGGTGGATACAAAATACAAACTGCCATGTATATTTCGGACTAACGGCTATAACCATACTAATTATACAACTGTTCTAGTGGTACTAGCGATACCAACCGATTGGGTACTGGGCCTCTGGTTGAGCCTCTGGTTGAGCCTCTGGTTGAGCCACTGCTTAGTACTACTACTATAGAAAGAGTACTACTACTAAAGATAGCATCGCTACCATTTACTACTACTGCTGCTACTACCAATGTAATTCGAGAAGCGCTACACTACTACTACTACTGTAATTCGATAAGCTCTATACTACTACTAAAGATAGCATCACCGATAGGATAATGGAAACAATTCCTCTTGCTTCTTCTCATTCCATTACTAATTGCTCCCTTCTACGATATCGGTCTCGCCCATCTCCCTCTTTAACTCCGTCCAGAACACCAACACCAACAGCCTCGAATGCACCGAATACTCCGTGTTAATTAATTAATACTGCGCATCGGCCGGATAATTCGCTCTGGAAAGGGGTTTTTTTTTCATTCTTTCCGGGTTGCGGTTCATTTTTCTCCCTAAATCGCCTGCTTGACGCACTTGGGCACGCGTGAAACAGCAGCTCAAAAACGCCTCAGCCCAATGCAGATCAATGGCGATGAATTCGATCGTTTGCTGGAAGACTTGTCGAGGTTGGGGTCGTAGGGGAGTCGTAGGGGTCGTAGCGAGGTCGTAGGAGGTCGTAGGGGGTCGTAGGGGGTCGTAGCGAGGTCGTAACGAGACGAATACAAAATGACATTCAGAACCTTCGCTCCTCTCCCTCTCCCTCTCCCTCTCCCTCTCCCTCTCCCTCTACCTCTACCTCTCCCTCTCCCTCTACCTCTACCTCCCAAAATAGTCTCCCTCTTGCCTAATCCATTTCTCGCTAATTACTCTTTTCGTCGCCATTTCCCTTTTCGCTCTGCGGTATGTACCGATACTCCCGCTTTGGCCTCTACCCTAGATAAGCTTTTTTTTTTTATCTCCAGTTATCTATCGGGACCTAGCATTTCATCGCCAGCGGTTCTATTTATAGCTCACCTAGACCTCGAGCAAAGGTGACCTCCTCCCACTGCCTCTGGCGGCTGGGCTCTGCCCACACCTGTTTCTGGAACTTTGCTCGAGGCGCTGCTCACCCGTTGTCATAGCCATAACGGGAACACTTGGCAATCTCACGGTCTCATTATCTATCTCTAGACCTGGAAATCTCACTATCTATCTCGTTCACCCGTGTACCCTTACCACTATCGGTTACCTCAGCCGTTCATCTTCTGGTCTCTAGATGTCAAGTCCGTATAGCTCTAGAATTCACTTGTAGACGGTCGTCTATTAAATCTAGTAACTATTCACATGAACTGTCCCCCCCCCCTTTAGGACAATGTCACTGTCACCGTCGCTGGTGGGTGTTGTCCATCACCACCTTGTGTTACTCTCCCATCCGTCCAAAATATACCAATTCGCTCACTTCGTATATTAACTAGTAACGAAACATGTTGCTATTTATGTGATTCAACAGCCTGACTTGAGAGCCTGGATCCGCCCGTACTCCGCACCACTGGCTCTCGTTCACAACGTCCCACAGCCCATTTTGCGGGGGAGCCCCAAACCGTCCAAAGCCTCCTCAAAGCGCAGACAGACATGCAGTTCTGAAAGCTTGGTCGGTCGGTCCATGTCTGAGGAGAAAAGCCAGACGCTCGAGGCGCGTCGTGGCTGAGCACAATAGCGGCACGGTCGGATCGATCCGCGATGCTCGACACAATTACATCTCTAGTCTACGGGCAGAGCCAGCCATGGAATCCACTATCGTTAAGAAAACGATCCACCACGGATCAAGGGGTAACCGGACCGTTGGTAGCCCAGCTGGGCTCGCTCAACTGCCGCCGGTCACTCCGTTCCAACGTCCAGACCTGCCCTAACCGGTGGCCTATGTTTTGAAAATCTCTCCTCGTCGAGCCGTGCGGGTGCGTCGAGGACCAGTGCAAGCGTAAACGTATGGCCGCAAGACACCACCAAGGAGACCCAGCCCTATAAAGGATTATCAAAAGCACCCTCTTTCACTCCCAAACACTTATTTCAGGAGTAACACTTGGCGTGGTGATATAATAATAAATAAATCCATCTCGGCAGTTTTTCTGTTTCGTTTAGAGCGACTTTTTTTTTCTGTTTCTTCCCGATTTCTCTAATTTTGTATATCTTGTCTCGTTTGAATTTCAACGTCAAAGGTTGCGTTTTCGTGAAAAAAAAATATATATACTCAGACTGTTTCTTAAAACCTGTTGAACAAATAAACTTTTCTCATTTGTTTATTTTCAAAAGCCCAATAATATTAGTATAGTGGCTTTTTTTTCTTCTCTTCTTCATCCTTCGTTTAGCTCGTTTGTTGGTCCCTTTTACTTCCCTATCTCTTTCTCTCTCTCTCTCTCTCTCTCACACACACACTCTCTCTCTATCTCTCTCTTCTGCGACTTATCAATATGAAGTTCTCGTTGTCTACCCTCGCTACCACCGTCGTAGCCTCGCTCTTGTCTCTGTCTACAACCGTCACAGCCGACTCAAGCCTCCCTGCTATTGAAATCGTCGGCAACAAATTCTTCTACTCTAATAATGGCTCGCAATTCTACATTCGCGGTGTTGCGTACCAGTCGGATGTCGCTAATGAGACGTCTGGCCAATCGTTCTCGGATCCTTTGGCCGATGGTGATAGTTGTAAGCGAGACTTGCCATACTTGCAACAACTTCAAACCAACGTTCTCCGTGTGTATGCTTTAAACACAAGTCTTGACCACACCGAATGTATGAATTTGTTCTCGGACGCCGGAATCTACGTTGTGGCCGATTTGTCTGAGCCCGGTCTTTCTGTCGACAGAGACGACCCTCAATGGAACCTCGATCTTTACCAACGTTATACTTCGGTTATTGATGACTTCCATAACTATACAAATGTGTTGGGTTTCTTTGCTGGTAACGAAGTCACCAACAACAAGACCAACACCGACGCTTCTCCTTTTGTTAAAGCTGCCATTCGTGATTCAAAGGCTTATATCAAGTCCAAAAACTATAGAACCATTCCCGTTGGTTACTCGTCCAACGATGACTCCGATACTAGAGTCCCCATGGCTGAATTCTTTGCTTGCGGCAGTGCTGACGAGCGCGCTGATTTCTACGGTATTAACATGTACGAGTGGTGCGGTAACTCCAACTTTAAAACATCTGGTTATCAGGCCCGTACTGAAGAGTTGTCTGGATTGAACATCCCTCTTTTCTTTTCCGAGTACGGATGTAACGCCGTTCAGCCCCGGAAATTCACCGAAGTAGGAACTTTATATTCCGATGAAATGACCGACGTTTGGTCTGGTGGTATTGTCTACATGTACTATCAAGAAGCCAACGATTATGGCCTTGTATCTGTATCTGGTAGTGCCGTCTCCACTTTGGAGGATTTCAACTTCTTGGCCAGTGAATTGGCTTCCGTCACTCCTACTTCTGCCAACACTGCTTCTGTTAATGCCAATACTACCCAACCTGCGTGCCCTGCTTCCACTGGGGCTGACTGGAAGGCTTCTTCCGACGAGCTCCCTCCTACTCCTAATGAGGCGGTCTGTCAGTGTATCTCGCCAGCTGCCGCTTGTGTTGTAGACAAGTCTGTCCATTCTAAGGACTATGGTGATTTGTTTGGCTATCTCTGCGGACAAGTCAGCTGCGATGGTATTTCTGGTAACGGAACTACTGGTACCTATGGAGCTTTCTCTTTCTGTGATGCTGAGTCCCAACTCAATTTTGTTCTTAACTTGTATTACGAACAGAACAGTAAGAACTCTGATGCTTGTGATTTTAACGGTTCTGCGTCTGTTAACAGCTCTCCCTCCACTGCCAAGGCATGTGCTGCTGTACTTTCTCAAGCAGGAAGCGAAGGGACCGGCTCTGTTTCCGCATCCATCACTGCTAGTTCCAGTCAAAGTGGATCTGCTGACTCTGGCTCTGGCTCCAGCGCCTCTGGCAGTGCCAGTGGAACCAGTTCCAAGAAAGGCGCTGCCTCTTCTATCAACGCCAGCGGTCTTAAGCTGGCCACCGGTGTATTTGCGGCTCTTGTTATCACCATGGGTCTTATTTTCTAGTTTCGTACATCAAAATATTCCTTTTTTTTTATACAATAATATAACACTTTTTTGATACAGCGACGCTCCGCTTCGGTAAAAGAGACTTTGTACTTTTTGCTCCTATGGTGGAGTATAATCTATTATCAATGCAAAATTTATAAATATATAAGTAAATATTCTATTACTACTGTCTATGCTTTTATCATGAGGATCTCATTGAGTCCCTTTACGTCAGCTACCGCTGCTCGTTTTTGTGCAATCCATCTGGCTCGCATCGCCAGTCGTCCACGCAGTACTGGTACTGGTGATGGTGATGGTGAAGGTGATGACTTTCTAGATACAGATTTAGACTTGGATTTAGATTTTTCTTTCTTATCCTTCTTTTCTTTCTTCTCTTTCTTCTCCTCCTTCCTTTGTTTCTTTTCTTTCTTTTCCTTCTTCTCTTTATTTTCCTCCCTCCCCTTCTTCGCCTTCTTCTCCTTCTTCTCCTTCTTCTCCTTCTTCTCCTTCTTCTCCTTCTTCTCCTTCTTCTCCTTCTTCTCCTTCTTATCCTTCTTCACCCGCTTATATGGAACCGCCCTCTCCTCTTCCTCTTCTGAACTACTCGCATCGTCTATTACTTCATCTCTCTTCCGCTTTCCATGAGTCTCTAACTTCCTTTGTACTGATCCTTCTAATACTCCTCCATAAACAAATACCATTCCAAATCTTGAATTCTCCATAACCAATCGTTGTCTTTGATTATGAATCTGGGAATCAATATCCTCTTGTGCTTTTCCATTCAATTTTCCTAATAACCTTTGGAAAACATCCAACCCAGTGGTGATTTCACCGTCAAGGCCATCTTTCTTACTGCTCTTCTTCCCCAGACCAGTATTATCTGTCTTGACTGATACTCTTACATGGCTGGTCATGGATTCGCGGCCACTGCTTCCAGTGCCTAGACCTTTACCAGGAGCCCATCCTAGTTTCTCAAGATGCTTATGGCCGAATCTCGAGGTATCATTCGACCAGTTGGTATTACGAGGGTCTGTGCCGATTTTCGTTTTATTCTTAACACCTGCCAATCCCATTTTTTTTTGGTTTTCAAATGATCTGGAAATGTATATTTTCACGACGAAATATTTCACTTCGAACGTGTTTCGAGAGCTAGCTAAAAAAAAAAAAAAAAAAAAAAGTTTCCTTATCAGAAACCCCTTACCCCGATTCTCAGTATGCTTAATCTCCGCCGCATCATCGATCCATCAACTGGACCCTGCCTAGAGACACAGACCAGATAGTAAATAGACAAACTAATAAAATATAGAACGGAAAAAATTCAAATATATATTACATCCAAGTACAATCTCATTTTTCTTCTTTTTTTGTAAGTTTTGAATCTATTGAAATTTTTCTTGAACAACTGCTTGGGATTCAACCGGTAAGCTTTGGAAAAGCTGCATAACCTTCTGTTGAGGTAACTGAGAAAAGAACTGCTTGGTCACTTGCACCACTCTCTCCAAGGTCTTGCCTTGAATTGATGCCATTACAATGGCCTGAGAAACACTGTCAAATACCTTGTCGACTTGTCCTACAACGGACGGGTGGTTTTGCTCTATAAGATCGCTTAAAAACAAATATGCATATGGAGCAGCCTCGTCATCAGCAACAATTGGTAACGTCTTGACCCATTCAGCAAGAGCATTATTGAGACTGTCATCACCAAGTAATGGGCCATTCTTACGAAGAATCTTAGCAATCGTCGAACTGACGTTTTCAGTAACATTGATATTGTCTTCGGATCGTGAGTCGGGGACATTGGCAACTTGAAATAGTGTCTCCAGTGTACCCACAACTGTCGCCGTATAATTATCACCTCCGTGTTGAGCGGCGACACCAACTCCGTAAACTGCTGCCTGTCTAATAATTGGGTCATTATCAACAATGCCCTCAACTAATTTGGAAAGGAAAATGTCTTTATACTTCCATGAATCAGGACCGGTGAATTCAATCAGATCATCCACCGCGCATAGGGCCCATTGATGAAGGTCAACAATGCTGCTATTGATGAATGTAGAGATAACCGGTAATAATAACTCAAATGCTGGATAAAATGCTTGCTTGGATGCCTTGAACATGGAGTGGATCACTTTATTGATTTCTCCAATAAGGTCTTCATCAGCACTTTCGGCATCTCCTTCCTCAACATCTTCAGTATACCCATCGTCATCTTCGAAATCACCCCCATCGCCACTATGACGGGATTTGACTCGTTCCATATAGTCTTGTAGAGTAGAATTAATGGCATCAGCTAGTTTAATCATATCTTGTGGGCCGAACGCGCCGTCGCCAATCAACTCAACAGATTGATATATACTTGAATAGAAACCCGTCAAGGTCTCAACCATGGAATCGATCTTCAACACCTCCAACATCTTCTTCAACATTGGTACCCATAATTCAAGCACAGATAGATCCTGTTTATTTTCAGTACCATGAGCCTTTTGGGCACACGTTAATAAATGAGGAACTGCTTGAGCAGCCGCGTATCGAACACCATCGTGATAGAAAAAGTTAAGACTAGGAACAATGATTTCTTGTACAATCCCTTTAACATATGGGGCAAAGGAACCACCCAACTCATTAGCATATACGGATATTAATTCAATGGCGTTGCATTTCTCGTCTAATAAACTTGTATGAATTCCAATGTATTTGCCCTGAATAGGAATAATCTCCCATCCATCCTGTTGTTCAAGATTCTCTATATCGTCTTCATCTTCAAACAGTTGTAAGTCGGGCTTGTGCTTAGCAGCTTCTAATAAAGGAGGCATGACTCCTGGTAAATATGGTAAGAAATCTGTTCCCAACACTCTACACAGTCTACCCCAAGCATGAACTAGATATGATTGACAAGGATCGTCATCATCTGTACAAGTTTCTTGAATGCTAGCAAAAATCTGAACCATTTCCTGACACTGAGGAGCAAACTTCTCCTTGCCAACAGCAAGGGCAATTAACGTGGCACATTCAATCGATTTAGCTTTCAATAGTCGATATTCTTTACCAGTATCGGTCTTCATTACATTGAAAAGAAGTCCAATCAATGTGTCATAATATTTGGCAAATTTGTTCTCGGCAGCATCAGCGACAATAGCAATGGTGGTCAACACTTGTTCTTGAACATATCGTTTAGGACTTTGCAAAAGAACCAGTAATCCCGATAAAAGGCTGTCCAGATAAGGATCAAGAACCTCTTTAGAAGCGCATTCCGAGAAGTTGACCAAAGCAGCAGCAGCGTGAGCTTGAACTCTAGGTGTCGAACCACTACCTAACTTTGAAATCAACGCAGGCAGAATCCGAGGAGCAAAGTTCTTCTGAACATAATCGGAGAAATCAGTAGACATTTGTCCCAGGGCATTACAGGTAGCCCATTGAACTCGGCAATGAGCATCATTAAGACAAGGGATAACCATATCTAGAATCTTGTCGAATTCAACCATCATTTCATCTCTACATCCTTCAGCAACGTTGGAAATGGCCATCAAGGCAGCATGACGCTCTCTCCATTCTTGAGATCCAATCAAGTTGGGCAACCAGTGGAACAAGGGTGGCAACATGACCTTCCCGCCCAATTTCAGGGCCAACCGATCTAAACTTTGTTTGGCTGCAGTATAACATTCATCTTGGTCTTCCGAGTTGACTACGTCATCTTCGTTGTTCCAGTCGGCTCCATCGTCGTCATCCTCGCCGATTTCCGTCATCATTGCTAGACATTGAACAATCATCTGGTCAGCATAAGTAGGCTCTTTTTTACACATATTTGGAGCCTCGTCGGCAAACGTGGTGGCCAGTTCCAACGCAGACAATCGGGCATTCAATTCCATCTCTTTATCTTTAGCGACATCCATACAGAAATCAAGAACTGTCTTGAAGACCGGCTTGAACATTTTAGGTGCTAAGCCTGCCAAATCAATCAACGACTCTAAAACCGACGCCAATTCATAACTCTTATATTCGGCTCTTAGAGGAGTCAAAACATTAAGCAGATTAGGTAACAATGGATGTAGACTTCTCCAGGTAGATTTGGATAAGGCTTGGAAAAACGATGTAAACGCGGTCACGGTAGAGATACGAACATATTCGGACTCGTCACCAAAGCCGCTGGCAAACACGGGAATCACGCTATCAATCAAGTTCTCGCCAATTAAATCTGGAACCGCGGCGAATATACGGAAAGCCGACTCCCTGACCTGGGCGTTTGGGTTCTTACTGGCTTGGAATAGCGTACTCAGCAATTCGGGCCATTCGCCAGCCTTTGGGCCGGGTCTAGCAATCTCAGCAATGGCGTCGGAAATCTTATGCCGTACATCTCCAGTTTGCTCCGACACGAAGCCTTGGAGTAAGGTACTCTTAATCTGAGCAAGGACGGGATTGGACAGAGTATCGATGATTCTGGAAACATGGTCCGCTTCGGGTTGTTTTAAACTGATTCTTCTAAAAAGGACTGCTGAAAAAGATCGGAGCTTTAGCTAATGTTAGATTTTGGATTTAGGATCTCGTGGCTTTGCTGTGTTCCCGACTACAGTCTACGTAAAGGGAATAACCGGTATGGGCAGAGGCCCAACCCGTAAAAAACCACTTTACGTCTCCTTAACATTGGCACTTACTGAGACTGGTTCTCCAACAACACATTGTTCTGCCAACCCAACAAGGAGCATCTCACGACGCTCGCCTCCTCCCGCAACCCATTCTTCATTCAAGCTGTTTTCGGCCTGTGTTCTCAGCTGATTATCGGCCGATGTCAGATTGACGAGCAGCTGGTGAAGAGCAGAAGTCACTTCTGCTGGCAAACTCGACATGATGATACGTCTCTTTCGTGCTATTGATTGTCTGTATGTTCTTTTTTTGTCGCGTACCTCCAAATCAAATCTGACCCGTTACGTTCTCACACTCACTCTCTATGGGTCGTTCTCCTTCTCGTCAAAACGCAATCAAGCCTTCACACTATTCGTACTAAATCAGAGCTTTGGTTCAATTTGCGCTCAGATCCACTTGTTGCTTCTTTATCTGCTGGTGTCGAATTCGATTCGCCAACAAACTAATAGATGTACTAAAAAAAATCCACAAATAGCAAATCCAACTTGGAACAAGCTGTCGTCTCTGTTGTTCTCCAAATTTTTTTTTTGGATAAAAAAAACCGAACACTACAACAACGCGCATACTAACTGCACGGAAGTGAATATCGTCGTGCAGGCAAAAAAAAAAAGTTTCAGCCGTGCGAGTGAGCCGTTTGTGTATACGGCTGGTAGTATGATAGATGTGTAGTATGATAGAGGTGTAGTATGATAGAGGTGTGAATGATAGATGTATAGTATTATAGATGTGTAGTACGTGAATATGTTTACAATTCCTTAGTCAGACTTGTCTGGTAAGTACTGTACTGAAGGTATGCTAAAGAACAAATAAAAGTATTTCTTTTGTGCATTTGCTAATATAACAAGCGCTTGAATTCAAACAATAAAACCGAATTCCAGTTTGCTCATGTTAAGCTCATGCTTAACCTTTTAGCCTATGCTCGCGATCTCAGTCATGCCCAACGTTCCGCTCCGCAGCCCCAGCCGCATCCATATGTCATGCCAACATTAGAGCCTCATTTTACTTTATCTGGGCTTGCTTGGCCCATATTCCTCGGCAAACGTAAAAAGGGCGCAAAAGCGCTAAGGCTACCCCTGGGTATGAGCCAGGCCCAGATCTACCCTAACCTACAATTTTCCATTGTCAAGCGGTGCGATCTGGCCGAGTGCTCATTCCAATATGGCTTGTTAGTTAGACAATTGTCTGTTTCTTATAGTGGTTATATAAATAGTATACAGCGTGGCTAGCAGCTGTCAGAGGCTCTGCCCTGTATGAGACAACAATAGATCGTAGCCGCCGTCTACTTATTCCTTCGGTGCTCTTATCGAGCTTACTCGCCTAGTGTCTGGTTGGTGGGAGATCCGCCAGATACTAGAGTTACTTTCATGAGCCCAATGGCAGGTCCCAGAGCGTTTTTACGTCCGTAGACGGTGAGTGCAATGGCGGACGGAGCTGGCTTTTATCAACCTTCGCCACGTCTAATATATCTGGAATTCAAAGGAAGCGTATGTTCCATTATTTAATATTTTTTATCTTATGGTAGATATTGTCACTTTGGAGAGCGATCCTGTATATATATATCCTATGAGGCTTTCCCATAATGCCCATATAATGCTCCTATAAACCTGCCTATAAAGCTGCCTATAATGCTCCTATAACGCTCCTATAAACCTGCCTATAAATCTGCCTATTAAGCTGACCTATACTGCCCTATATTCTCTATAACCGGAATCTTTTGTCCCCCACAGGATCTCTTCCTCTCTGCCTCATACAGATCTGAAATTTCATGCTAAAAGTAAAGCAATCTCCTGCCAGGACAATATAAAATTGATTAATAGATAACTAATTACATAGATAAACGATAAAATGTCGGCATCAGATCTGCTTCAGGAGTTCTCATTTACAGAAGTTTTAAATTTAGGCACGTAATTGATGGCTCAGTCTATATTCTAGAACAACCCACGTCTGCATCAGAAAACTAACTAATTCATTGAAGACTCATTAGCTAAATCAGCTACCCTTCTTGGAACAATCAGGGGAGAACCAGCTATTGCTACTATTGAAAAGATTGCTTTTGAAAAAGCTCAATTTGAAAGCGATAAAGGATTGTTAAATGTTTTGCACGAAATAAGAAATCTAGATCAAAATGATATTTATTCTTGGAATGTCGCTACTCTAGTGCAGACCATTGATGACAATCCAGCGGTAAAGGTCAGCTTGATTTATCCCGCTACCGAAACTCATGTCAATAAACATAGAAAACAGGAGAGACGAGTGGTGAGAGAAACCCCAGACCTGTATAATAAATTGGTAGTTCCATATATTGAATCAATGAAAGGAGACAGAACTAAATGGGTCGACAATATACTTTATCATGGAGCCGAAGCTGATCGGGTTGTTTATCGAGATGAGGATGCTGTTGATGGATTTGTGCTGCTACCCAATATGAAGTGGGATCGTAAGACCATGGAAGTTCTTTACCTAATGGCAATTGTACAGAGGTCTGATTTAGCATCTATTCGTGATCTTAATAGCTCACATCTCCCGTTTTTGAAAAATGTCCGAAACAAAATACTACAAGCAGTCACAGATAAGTTTGATATTAAAAAGGACCAACTCAAGCTCTACTTCCACTACCAACCATCATATTATCACTTACATATTCATGTCGCTCATGTGGCCCATGAGCAATTCGACTTTGGTCGTTCAGTTTTACTCGACAATGTTATTGATCAATTGGAGATATTAGGCCCAGCTGGCTATTCCCATTCGACATTGACTTATTTCATTGGCGAAGGTCATGATTTATGGAAAAATGGATTCAGCAAAATTGATAGTTAGAAATGCCCTATAGATTTATTTTCTAGAAATGAGAGTGATATTATTATTAAACAAATAAACAAGAATAAGCAACAAAAAACAAAAAACAATAAGCAATAAGCAAAACAAAATAAAAATTACTGGTATACAAAGTCATTTAGCAAGTCATGAAGATTTCGTAGCAATGTGGTTAGTTGGTGTTGTCCTTCGCAAATTTATGGCAAGAGAGGCCTACTGCTAAAAAGTGGCTTTTTGGTTTCCGTTTTATCTGCCCTTGAACTTGGTCTTTTGCTTGTTCTATAAGAAGCTGGTGCTGGTAAATCCTGCGAACCTTCCTTGATTCGATGATCGAGATATTCTATGTAATTGTCATAATCGGCTATCTTATGGACCAGCAGAAGATGCCGTTTGGCGCTGTCTTTTCTAATGAATCTGCGATTACAAATAGGACATGGGAAGCTTTCCTTTGAATGAATACTCTTTGTGTGTCTTAAAAACTCTCCTCTTTTAGAAAATCCAACAATGTGCCACGGGCAATTCACATCTGTACATGTATAAAGACGACGAATTCTAAAAGTGTCAAGATGTTCTGCGAACTCGGCTATAGTTTTGAACCTTTCGTTACAGTGGTTGCTACACGAGTAAAATCCCTTCTTAAGTTTGTTGGCCTGTGCCCATAGGTTAGAGTCGGCTTGAAGGCGAGAAATGATCGGGACATATGGTTGGGATTCTTGTTGAATTTTTTGTAGAATCTGCCCTTTAAATCTCAGCTTAACTGGGTTGTCAGAATCGTCAGATTTCAAAGTCTTTTCAGATTTCTTTGATCCAAGGTCTGCAAGTCCTTTTTGAGACTCGGATGGCCATATTAGTTCCGCTCTTTGTAAAGAAGCTTTTATGGCAACTTTTTCTACTTCATTGTCGGATTCGGTTTCGTTCTTCTCTCTAGAGCTGGCTGGGACCGATCTGTTTGCAAATTCGTGAGATTGAGAGTACTTAGCTTTTTTCCTTGGCTGTTTTTCAGGAATGTACTCTTCGTCATCTTCGGGTTCAAAATCTGATAGATCTGAATCAAATGGTTCATTATTATCGGAATTAGAAATTCTCTTCGAACGGACCGTAGATGTAGGAGAAACAGCTGTAGGAGTGGAAATAGGCTGAGATAAGTCTTGTGTAGGAGCGTCAGCAGGTAGTGCAGGTGTATCGGGCTCACGGGGGGTATCGAGAAATGGGCCATGTGCGAAAGCCGAAAGCGCGTCATATCCAGGACTAGCCAGTCCTGCCAGTCCTGGCGTATGGATGAACCCTGGAGTAGTTGCAGAAGTGACAGCAAATCCTGGAGAAGTGGAATATACCGGAATGGCAAAACCGCCAGTAAGAGTGGTCTGGGTCTCAGTATGAGGAGATTCCACACCAAAGGATAGCGAAAGAAACAGCTTGCGATGATCCGGATTCGATATGGTTGAGGAAAGATTTGGAGACTTTTCAGACAAGTCTGAGTGAAGAATATCACGAATTGCAATGTGTGAATAAGCAGTATCTGGGCTTTTAAGGGCGGCTTCAATATTGTTAGATGGCAATGGTTCTGTTGCCTTGGTCTCCTCACTTCTAATGTTGTCATTGGATAACAAGGTACAGTGCTTCAAGGAAATGTTACTTTTAAAAAGCAATTTGCCGTCGTCTCCTTCTTGATATCCTACGAACATCGCAGGATTTAATCTAATGGAAATAGTAGGTAATCCCTTGGAATCGGAAGGAAGGTGTATTATTTGTGCTTGGTCGCTATAGTTGTGAATTAGGCGAGGGATACTGATAGGTGAAGGGGCATTTTTTTGAGATCTACGAGACGGACCACTGAATGTGATGGTAGTATTGGCAGAATAATCAGAAGCAGAAGATGAAGAAGAAGAGGAGCTGGAGGAGGAATCAGAAATACTTGTACTTGCAGTATCATTTTTTAATAGTGGACTAAATTTCTCATACCCACTAACAATAGGCGCAATGTGTGACGAAGAGTTGATAGAGGTTAAAGTCTTTTTGTTAGCAGGGGCAGAAGATGAGTCTTCGTGAGTATTCTTTTTTTTGTCTTTTTTCGACTCTTTGTCGTCGTCATCATCTCCACAAATTGAATACTTGTCAGAAATCCATGCTTCTTCGACAGTGTATTTGTCGAAAACGAACATCGAAGGGGAATGAGTAGGAAAATGGGATAATTCATTTGGAGTGCCAGTCAAAAGACGAGGATCTTTTGCCCAGACTGCTAATGAAGGAGTAGTAGCGGTCAGAGGAGTAAGAGAGATTTTTGGATATCTTTCCTGTCTTGAATCATTTAACTCGTCGATTTTAAGAGGCAAAATTGACAATGGACTTCTATCTGATTTTAGGGCTTTAACAGGTTTAGACTCTGTTAGCATAGACATATTGACGAAAATGTGGAGAAGAATGGGTTATTTAATAACTTTACTCGAATGAAAATAGAAATAAATAAATAAAAAAAAAAAGAGGACGAATAACCACCGAGTCAACCAAAACAGCCACAATATACCAAGACACAGATTATCACAAATAATTCAACTCATTTATATATAATTAAAAATATAAATACCAATAATCCAACTCAGTAGTTATCTTTTCGAAGATCCCCCCCCTCTTAACGTTTCTTTTTTAACTAGCTGTCGCCGATCACGGTTCTTTTTGCAGTTCTTAGGTCTGAAATCGATTCGCTAGCGTGCAGATTGTAAGACACTATCCAAGTTCGAATATCTGCATTTATTAATATAATGCGGTCAGAGCCAGACGGACAGCCATTTGTCACGGTGAAACATCAGGCCCCTCAAAGGATTCGAGAGCTCACGAGAACGTGGTTGGCCAAGACTGGGTGATTACAGAAATGGAAGTATGGGCGTAGATTAAGCGAGGGAATGCTTTGGATAGAGTAGATAGGAAGGAGGTAGGAAGTGATGGTGGTATAGAAGGAAGCGATGGTGGTATAGAAGGAAGCGATGGTGGTATGGAAGGAAGCGATGGTGGTATGGAAGGCAGTGATGGGGTGGTATGGAAGGGCGGGTAGGAAGCGAAGGTGGAATATTGAAGCCCCAGGCTATCCAGAGACAACGGTATCAAAACGTCAAGCTGTTCAGGAGCGTCAAGAAACTTTCTACTATGGGTCTTGTGCCTTGTTTCTTAAAAATCGGATTGCAGAGGATAAGCCCTCCGGTTCTATATGCGTCGCATTCACGTGCCGTTTAGCCATAATGACTTAGAGTCGTCCGATCGGGTCTACGGCTCCAATAGTTGGATTTGCTCATTCTATATCTCTTGTTTCTACGTTACCAAGCTGGTACTCAACAGCCCAATTGCTCGTACATTCTCTTACTCGTTTCCTCGTTTGCTCGTTTGCTCGTTTACTCGTTTACTCGTTTACTCTAACTCTTACCCCTACTCCTATTCTTATTCCTACTCTTTACCTGCCCTTAGCGTATATTTGTTAACTCCTATCTCCTAGCATCCCTACTCGCCTACAGATCTTCGGGTATTGTTAACGCCGTTCTGTGCTCTCCTGTTCCTCTCCTTTCCTCTTGATCTAATTGCTGTTTATGCACTAAAACTTAAACTCCTTGACCTGGAGTACCGCACTGAAATAAAATAGTCAATCAACATGTGTTTTCCTTTCACATTTACTTCAAACGTATAATGATAATAATATAACATTAACAACAATAACAGTACAGTACAGTCTTAAAACAAATCCAGGGTCATGGACCGGGATATATCAGTGTTCTCGACCAGGTCCTTGAACTCTTCAAATGACAGCTTGCCATCTCCATCCTTGTCAGCCTCCATAAGCGACTTATCCACAATCTGCTGCAATTCGTGCGGTTGCAGGTTCGTGGCTACCATCATCTTTAACACAATAAATAATTCCCCGTTGCTAATGTACCCATCTCGATCAATGTCATACACCTTGAATGCAAATCTCAATTTCTCCTCCCTGGCTCCTCGGCTGGAAAACGCACTCAGAGCGCTGATGAATTCCTGAAAATCAATATGGCCGTCTCCATCCTCGTCGAAGATTTCAATCAGTCGTGAAGCCAGTGGATTGGTGCGGATCGCCGGGATACTCAAGAACTCGTCTCTTTCCAGCGTCCCGGAGTCATCTTTATCTAGCTTGAGAAACCGCTTCAGCAACCTGTCGACTTCATCATTATCAACTAGAGACGGTGCTGTTAGAGTGTGTCTTGGTTGTGCCTCCGGCGGCTGGGCTCTGCCCAGACCCGTGGCTCCGCTTCGCGGAGTGGCTGGGTCTACTTACAATTGGTCCCGTCCACAATTGACTCGGCTATATGTGACGTTTCGGCTCCCATGTTAACTGTGCTTGATCTGTCCGTGATTTGGCAAAACTGGTTGGCCATGTTGGTTGTTGTCGAGTCTTGTTCTTGTCGCTGCGAAACGGCGCCGCGGCGCCAGAACGCCGCTCGCGCGCCGCACAGCTCTTTCAGATAAGCTTTGCGTTCAGACCGACTGGCAGTGAAAAAGAAACGCTTTCTCAGTGTTCAGACCGGCTGGCAGTGAAAAAGAAACGCTTTTTCTCAGTCGCGCTTCCGAAATCGTTCGTTCACACTGTCCGTCTCTCTCTCAAACACTTTGTCTCCTTTTTCCCGCATCTCCTCGTCTCCTCTCTCTTCCGCTCCCTTGCCGCTTCTCCCCTATTTCGTCTCCTCTTCCTTCCATACTCTCTCTTCCTTACAGGAACCGCGTCCCTTGGCACCGTTTCACCCCTGCCCTTGCCTATCAAACTTAATCTACGATTCTGCCAGATAGGGCATAGATAAATACCGTAAAAAGCACATGCATATGTGAAACCCTGCAACGTCTCAAAACTGACAGTTGGTCTGGCGATCTTTGGCATACGTCCACGAACCTGAACCTCACGAACATGTTCAATTCAAATGCCAACGGCCACACCGACACAGGCGGTATATGGGGCTATGTGGCACTTTTTAACAACCGGTTTTGAAAACGACCCTATGGATCGCCTGCTGATCTGTTTGTTAGACATGTTCGTACATAGCTATGCGGGGAGTTTAGAAGCTGAAGCTGCTCGTTTGGTACCGTTCCCGTTGTGCCTCTCTCACTTGCTCTTATCTGGCGGTTGCATTTCTTTATTTTCAACCGCAATAAATCAGTCAGTGGGGTACACATTGATGTATGTTTCACACCCAGCGCGCCTTCTAGAAGTAATATTCAGTTTCCAGTAGTAGTTTGACGATTCTTATAAGACATTATCATTTTTTGAAGATATTATTATCTCATGATTAGTCTAGTTCGAAAAATGGAATTGTCCTTTGCCTACTATGGCTAGGAACAATGCAATCGAATGGCTTTTGAAACTTGTCCGGAAAATGCCGTGATGTTTTTTCATAACCATTTCACTCTGGATGAGGAGCATTGCGTGTTGGTGCAGTAGCTATGAATTGCCCAAGACACGGACGAGGGGATCTTAGAACCAGGCACCTGGGTTACCATGTGTCTATAAAAGTGCTTTTACATAAACGTGGACTATAAAGATGCTGCTTTTTTTTTTTTTTGTCTTGTTTGAATATCTCATATCTGAGCGAATTGAGTGTCTATAGCACATGAATGCGTTATAATTGGTGCCGCCTCTTGTCTGCCAGCGATTCTGATATACAAATGTATCATCATATCGACGCCCCATTAAGTACAATTATAGGTGTACATGTAATGCTATAGGTTGTCTCTCCTAATGGGCCAGGTACCTGTAGATTGTATAACTGGCCGATGCTGTTCTAGCGGGCAAACTAATAGGTTAGAGATGTGGATGACTAAATATGTGTCTATGTAGTGTGATTTGAATGGTGGTGAGTGTGCTGCCTCATTGGTTGTTAATGGAGTGGACAAGGACTGTGTTCTGTGTTCTGTGTTCTGTGTTTTATGTTCTATGTTCTGTGGTGTATGGTCTATGTTCTGTGGTGTATGGTCTATGTTCTGTGGTCTATGTTCTGTGGTCTATGTTCTGTGGTCTATATTCTGTGGTCTATATTCTGTGGTCTATATTCTGTGGTCTATGTTCTATATTCTGTGGTCTATGTTCTATGTTCTATGTACTATGTTCTATGTTCTATGTTCTATGTTCTATGTTCTATGTTCTATATTCTATATATCATCTACCATCTATCATTTACCATCTACTACCTATCATCTACCATCTACCATCTACTACCTATCATCTACTACCTACCACCTACCACCTAACATCTACTACCTATCATCTACTACCTACCACCTACCACCTAACATCTACTACCTATCATCTACGTACATCTACTACCTATTATCTACATACATCTACTACTTATCTACCTACATACATGTCTCTCAACCACCATTTCACCCGGCCATATGGAATGCCTCATTGCTGTCGACTGGCTTACCTCCTGGCCTTGTGATTGTATTCGTCGATATTTACTTTTGGTCGTCTGTAAGGCGAACCACAAAATGCTAACCTCAAAAACGCAAAACGCACAACGTATTATTCATGACGGAAATCCAACATTCAACAAAAAAAAAAAATTTAATAAAAAAAAAATAAAAAACTTCAAACCAGCAACCGAAAGGTCGAGCCAATGGACAGAATCTTCTCCTGCCATGTACTTGAGCTGTACTCAGTAATAAAATATTTTTTATGGAAACAGCACAGTAACTTTACAAAAAAGCAATCTTGACTACCGTTGATTCTCTTTGTGCTGCATAGAGGCGGAGATTTTGCAGACCTGCCTGGCTGCCAGCGTCCGCAGAATGCTGGGATTCTTCTGGCTGTTGCAGACCAACCGCATTCTCTCCTTGTGAAGTGCCAGTTCCTACTGCACCAAAGTCCACATGTTCACGATGCTGCACTCTCAACCGACGGATGCTCCGAGTCTCTCTCCATACAAACAGGCAGGCAACCTATAAATCTATACCTTCCCATCACAGCGTCCAATGCACGCGACAGGAAGGCCGTATGTCTGATGAGCCAGAAGCCGTGAGCCAGTGCATCCAATTCGACGGTCATAGATAAACAATTGGCATACCCACGGGACAAGAGTGGAGGTTCGACGGCCATAGATAAACAATTGGCATACCCACGGCACAAGAGCGGAGGTTCTACGGCCATAGATAAACAATTGGCATTCCCACGGGACAAGAGTGGAGGTTCGACGGCCATAGATAGACAATTGGCATACCCACGGGACAAGTGTGGAGGTTCGACGGCCATAGATAGACAATTGGCATACCCACGGGACAAGAGCGGAGGTTCGACGGCCATAGATAGACAATTGGCATACCCACGGGACAAGTGTGGAGGTTCGACGGCCATAGATAAACAATTGGCATACCGTCGGAACAAGAGCAGGCATGTTATCATACGTCCGTGGTGCCGTGACCCGTCGTGGAATGGGCTCCGTTTCACTAACACAACCAGAGTCAGCAGGCAACGCCAGGCCGCCGGAGGCCAGATAACTTTAGAAATAATCATTCATTACATTATAAAAAACATTAAAAAAAATAAACAATAGTGAACCCACAAACCCAAATAATAATAAAAACTTATAAACACTGTATTGCAATGTTTAACCACCGAAACCATAAAGGGTACGGCCTTGTCTCTTAAGAGCATAAACGACATCTAGAGAAGTGACAGTCTTTCTCTTAGCGTGCTCAGTGTAGGTTACGGCATCGCGGATAACGGATTCGAGGAACGACTTGAGAACTCCACGGGTTTCTTCGTAGATGAGAGCAGAGATACGCTTGACACCACCACGACGGGCCAGACGACGAATAGCAGGCTTGGTAATACCTTGGATGTTATCACGAAGAATCTTTCGGTGACGCTTGGCACCACCTTTTCCAAGACCTTTTCCACCTTTTCCACGTCCAGACATTTTCGATTGGTTTTTGTTTGTTTGGTTGGGGGGGTTGTTGTTTTTTTTTTTTTTTTTTTTCTATCTAGTGTATAGAAAAATTCAATAAAAAGAACGAGGACAAAACGAAAAGGGGAAAAGAAAAAAAATTGAGGCGAGTGTGGTGGTTTTATATTAGCCATTGACAGCCGCCAGTCATGTCATTTTGTTCTATTGTTGCTTTGTTGGTATTCCGTGATTTACACGCGTGAGCGGTTTGGCAGGTGTAATTGTCATCACATTCCCAGTGATATTCTCGGTGGGGTTTGTTGATATTATAATAATGGGGTTGTGTGTTGTTTTGGTGTAATGCGGATTGTTGTTATGGTTGTACATTTTTTTTTGGGTTTCAGTCTCTGATCAGTTTTTGCCAATAATTGTCCCGATGTTTTTCTCATCCACTTTTTTAAAAAATTCCGCTATGTTTTGTAAACTCCCAACTGCAAGGCCAATGAGTGGTCCATGTAGCGGTTTAAAGATGTTAAGTAAACTCCCAACCAGAGGTATAATAACCCTGGCTACGGTGGTACCATAACCCTGGTTAAGGGGTTGGGAGTTTACTAGAGTAGTAAGGCCATAGTTGGGAGTTTAGAGGACAGGACGCCAGTCAGTACAAGTAGGATAAAAGTGGAAGCAGCATTACAGTGGGAGTAGTGGAATATACACAGCCGAACCCAACAAACATCAGCAGTTAATTTACCAAACATATTGAGTTAGCTCTTTTTCATGATCGGTTACCCTTGAAAGAATATGCCTACTCCTGACAGCCTCTATAAGACCTGGAACTTAGCATCACCTACTTCAAACTTAAATCACTTAGTACTTACATAATTTTATACGCGTAATACACACGACTCTGTGCCTCGGTATCGACTTACTCGTGTGATCGAGATGAACGTTGTACACCGCCGACGCGCGATACACATTAGAAGCAGATAAACTGGGTATAGAGTCGCTATCGCAGGATGATCAGTATCGTAAATATTTTGCTAGAGGATCAACTGCTAAGCGATATCAAATGCTACTGGTGGAGTGTATCTACAAAATAAATGATCGTCCCTTCTTAGTTTATGAAAATCGGTGAACTCAGGTACTCCATGGTGAACTCAGCGGTGCCTGCGGTGTGAAGCAAGGTGATCTCAGCATTGGGGATAAAGTAATAAGTAAATGGAGGTTGTATTCCTATGGAATGATTTGGGAGCTATCGTCCACGGCAGCCGAGTCTGAGACTAGAAATCAACTCATCAAGATTAAGTTAGCAAGTATCATCGACGCCAGAGAAAGGTTGGAAAGAAAAGAAATAACATCTAGTCTGCCGTCTTGATAAGTAATATAACGTAGAAACTAAACTCATGATCATACTATCTCCCGTTCCAAAATACGACGGCTCAACGTTTCCCGAAAGTTCGCAGCATCATTCGGTACGTTCTGGTCTTCTGTTGTATTGCTGCAACGTCCTCACTCTCACTCTCACTCTCACTCTCACTCTCACTCTCACTCTCACTCTCACTCTCACTCTCACTCTCACTCTCATACTCACACGCGCACTCACACTCACTGTCACACTCACTCTCACTACCACTATCACTACCACTACCACTATCACAACTATTGGCACCGAACGAAACGTTCAGTTCTTCTTCATTGTTCTGCCTCTTAATAAAATTGTGGAGAATCGCACCGCAAACTATCAGCTTGCTGATCTGATTGGTATCCTCAATTCGAGTGTTTCGTCTTATTAGATACGTCAGATTATCCAATCGCCTGAATCGATTTTTCAACGTTCTCGTGACATGCTCTACCACAATGCGGTTTTTACTGACCACCTCATTAAAACAAGTCTGAGTATCTGTCGACGTGGTCATCTTGTACGGTACTACTAGCCAGGTGAGCAACGGGTATGCTTTGTCACCGACAATATACTGTCCACGGTCAAAATGTGCACCCGGGGAGAGATAGGGAGGAGTAGCCTTTAATTGGTCGGCATCGGCCGTACTGCCGTAAAACCCTGGAACAATCGCTATAATTTCTTCATCATCCGTTACAAAGACTTGTGCTGATATGGCGTATTTCTTTTTATCGCAACAGACGTATGCGCTGCTATGACACTTGGGTTTATTCAACAGTTTGAAGTGTGTCCCGTCAACGTATCCTATACATCCAGGAAGCGCACGATTGTCGGCGGCCATTTGCGTTCTTTTTACAGAGTCGGGCCACTGTATATATTGTCGGCTCAAACTCATAATAGCAGTCGTAGTTCTGTGAACAACCTTTATAACAGTGCCATTCCCAACTCCCAGGTAACTACCTAGCTTGCTGCCACTCTCCCCTTTGGTTACCATATACCGCAGAAAAATAACCAGTTGATCCCAAGCTTCTATCTGAGGCGTACCACCACCTCTGTTAAAAACTGGATGGTCTTTTATCAAAGAATGAAGCTTCACGAACGACTCCTTTGAAATATGCAACTGAGGAACCCATTCTTGGAATTCGGAGTCTCTAGTGAGCTTTGGAAGTATATTTCGGGTCATTACTACACGGTTCCTTGGTGCAAGATATCTAGTATTTTGGACGTATTGTATCTTTTCAAGCTCCTCGATAATGCGTTGGCGAGCACAGAAGATACGCGAGTTAGCGGGCAGATTTAAACAATAATCTTCTAATCTGAATCGTGCTATCGAAGCATTAAGGTGGTCAACATTTGCCCAGAGTTCCTCTAGCAGGTCATCCCTACGAGTTCGCCATATACGAGAGCCTCCAGGCGACTTCATCTTCTTCGACTTCATCTTCCGTCAAGCCAAAGATTGTTTGATTAAATACAAGGAATACTAGAATACAATATGCGCAGTTCACGCGTTTGTTTGGTTTATTTGACGCGTCAAAGTCAACTCCTGGAAATAAATATATATATATTCGGTTCTTTTGTACTCGACTGGCGGCTTACGTTAGGTTTGGTACATAATCTTGCGATATGGTATTCACGCCAGATCAAATGCGCTGTTACCCAATATGGGCTCTCGGACTGCGCTAGCAGACGTTAAAAGTCTGGCGTGAATACTACTTCTAGTACTGCTAGAATTACTAAACAATATAGGTACAAGAAGTGTATAATAAATATAGGTCTATAAGCATGACATAACTGTGGTGCTATCTATATATATCCTATCCTTCTTTCTCGTCCCTTTCGCTATAGTGTACACGAGATAGTTTACGAGATATTTCAGTTACGTTTGGATTATACATTAGCTATACATGTAGCATACTTGTATTGATATACTACTAAATACAGTACTCATCTCGTTTTCACAGAAACAAAAACATCACTGCACAGCTACACAAGCCAATCCACAATATTTCTAGCACTATGAGTTATAAGAAACATCTCTTATTATTATTTATTCCTTACTTTTCACACATCTAGACCAAACATTCACGTGACGCAGGGTTTTTCTGTCTACCTGCATATTTCACTAGTAGCCGCCGATAAGCTTATCTATAGAAACGGATTAAAGCCATGATAGTGAGCGAGCGCACTTTAACGTTGGACTTGGAGCACACAAGACGCCATGAGCAATTGCAGGAAATACAGAGAACACAGACAATACCCAGGACCAAACAAGTATAACGGGAGAACAAGCAAGTTCAATAGCATATGATAAATGCCATGTCTCGAGTCCTAAATCACCGTGAATACCCGCTCCATCAGCACAACCCCTACCCATGCGATTAAACCTGCAGATCATCGGCCGACTCGTCGGACATTCGATTGATAAGACAGACGCCCAGCCGATAGAGAGCCAAGGAAGCTCAAGGCACTTAACAGGAGACACTTCACGGTATACCACCCAGCTGGACCCGAGACGAAGGTAGTTTTGAGAGCAGGAGAGCACTGGGAATATATTTCAGGAGATACCAAGTACACGTCACGACTGATATCTCAATAGAAGTCACGAGACATCGAGATATCGAGATAGATAGAGACCTGATTGACAAGATATAGCGATTCAACAGGGTCACAACAGCAGAACATTGACCACCCGAGTACTACGTTCCAGCCGGGAAACCAAGCATGTTGCGGATGACAACCGACGAAAAGACCGCAAACGGATCCACTGCGACCCCACTCCTCTCCGCGAAGCGGAGCCACCGGTCTGGGCGGAGCCCAGCCGCCGGAGGCAGGCCGGCCAGAATCATCATCGCCCTTCTCCTATCAATAGCGGTGTCCGGAAGTATCTACTTACACTGGGACCAGCCAATACCGCTGTGGCACAACCAACCATGCCCTCACCATCACGGCGACGTTAAATACCAGTCGGAATTCACGACCTACCAGAACGTGTATGTTACTGGGGGTAGCGCGGACCCACACCCAGATCCTAAACATCTGGTGACGGCGCAAAAGGCTGCTGTTGCCTGTGATGTGCCGCTATGCTCGTCTATGGCCACCGACATTCTCCGCAGAGGCGGGTCGGCAGTGGATGCTGCTATCACCACAGCCCTTTGTATTGGGTCTGTTAACAGCTTTTCGTCGGGCATTGGCGGAGGCGGGTTCATGACAGTGCGCCATCCCAACGGATCTGCTCTGACGTTTGATTTCAGAGAAACCGCGCCTGGCCTGGCCGACAAGAACATGTATAAAGGCCATCCCATGCGTGCGAGAGTTGGAGGTCTCGCTGCGGGAACGCCCGGAGAGCTCGCGGGATTAGAAGCAGCCTTTTCGAGGTATACAAGCGGCAAACTATCATGGTACGACCTCATCGAGCCCGTTGTAAAGCTCAATAGAGATGGGTTTCTTGTATCCGAGCCTTTAGAGCTCGCCTCGAAGCGAGCCGAAGCAACGCTTACCAGAGATTACAAAGACTGGTCGTTCATTGTGACCAAGGACGCCAAAACAGGCCAGCTCCGCACAAAAGTACAAGGCGAATTAGTCCAACGACCAGAGTATGCCAGGACTCTCGAGATGATTGCCAGAAACGGATCGAGTGCGGTGTTCTATGATCCTAATGGATACATGGCCTCGTCGATAGTTCGAAAAATACAGCAAACAGGAGGAATCGCTACAGTAGACGACTTTGCCAACTATAGCGTCAATGTCGACGAGCCACTACGAACCGAGTTCCTTGGAAGAGAGGTCTTGACCACACGCAACCCTACTTCCGGACCAGCTCTGATCCTCGGCTTGAAGATATTCAACCGACTTGAGGCCAACGGGCTACATACAACCGATTTGGGCGCTATTGAGACCCAGCGGTTGGTTGAAGTCATGAAATGGGTGTCATCGGCCAGAACAGAGCTTGGCGATCCATATGACCTGGTCAATCCCAAGGCAGACGAAATCATGACCGAAGAATGGGCTGCTCAAGTGCGTTCTAGAATCTCAGACGACCATACCCTCGACTGGAAGGAGTACGATCCCTCATACGAGCCCAATGATCCACATGGAACTGCCCACTTCTCCATCATAGATGAGAACGGCATGGCGGTCGCGCTTACCACTACAGTTAATCTCGAGTTCGGAGCTTTGGTAGTGGATCCGTTGACGGGAGTCGTCATCAACAGCGAGATGGACGACTTCTCGCTGCCAGAGACCGACAACGGGTACGAGCTACATCCTTCCATCTACAACTACGTAGCCCCGTACAAGCGGCCTCTATCGTCGTGTGTTCCTACAATTATCACCAAGGACGGAGTCCCCGAGCTCATCATCGGCGCTGCTGGCGGCTCCCGGATCCTCACCAGTGTTTTACAGGCCATTGTACGTACTTACGTATACAAGCTCCCGTTGCTGGATACCATTGCCATTCCCCGTGTCCACCACCAACTGTTGCCGGAAATCGCCTTCATCGAGCACGGAGCTCCTCTGTCCGTCATCGAGGGCCTCGAGTCCCGCGGCCATACTGCCATTTTCTTCCCACCTGCCACCGCCATGAACGCCATCTACCACGACACCTCGTCTGGAACCATTCATGCTGTCAGCGACTACTGGCGCAAGCGCGGCCGTGCTGATGGTTACTAGCGGTTCTCTTTTCTTTATTATATCCGGTTATATACTTGAAACTACCACTGAGGGGTGCTGCCTCCGGCGGCTGGGCTCGGCCCAGACCCGTGGCTCGCTTCGCTCGTTGTTGGCGACCCGTGAAGCTGGTGTACTACTGTTGTACGGTACGCAAATGGGGCTACTCGGAGGGACCTTGGGGGGAGGCGAAGGTGGCGCCTGCGGCGGAGTCATGCGGCGTCTTTACGTACAATAGGTCCTTGCGTAGAATAAAGACCAAGTAATGAAATTTGAAAAAAAATGCTGCTTCTCTCATCTTTTGACTGATTCGAGAGAATATTAGTAAACGGAGTCGACCGACCGGAGGAATTAAGAGCTAGTTGAAAGGCGTCGAATAATCAAGAGGAAAACAAGCTTGATAAAAAGAAGTGACCCAAAAAAAAAAAAAAAAAACAGAGTCACCTCTCACCAACATATTACAACTTAAAACGGTATATCTCACCCATCTTCATTAAAACCTCGTCCCCTCTATTTATATAATCATACTCAATAATGTCCTGGATATTTGGATCACCAAAACAACAACAACAAGAACCCCCAAAAGAACAAACTTTTGCATTCGACCCTTCAGAGGCCACTAGCGTTTCTTCCTTCCTATCACCACAAGCTTTAGACGTTTCGAAACTTCATCCTTTAGCAGGGCTCAATCAAGATCTTGAATACTTAACTCTGGAAGATGAAACTTCGGCAGTGAATACCGGCATTATCCCTATAAAAGATTGGACCGATGATCTATGCTATGGTACTGGTATAGTGTATTTATCTGGTTTGGGTGTTGGGGGTGCATACGGATTCGCTGAGGGACTTCGAAAGACTGCTGATTCCAAGTCTGCTAGACTAAGATTGAATGGTGTTTTGAACGCTGTTACTAGAAGAGGTCCTTTCTTGGGCAATTCTGCCGGTGTGATTGCTTTGGTGTATAACCTGGTTAATAGCTCGATTGGATATTTCCGTGGAGAACATGATTCTATGAATTCCATTGGCGCCGGTGCTATTTCCGGAGCTATTTTCAAAGCCACTAAAGGTCCTAAGGCCATGGCCATTTCGTCTGGTTTAGTGGCTGTTGCTGCTGGCTCCTGGTGTGTTGTTAAGAATGCTGCCTTTTAACTATTGTATCTATGGATCATGACTACAACTCATTTCTCTTTTTCTTTTTTATTATTATTATTTTATTTTATAATAGACGCATTCTGCCTGCCTTGTACATAGTAATACAAACATCCCCTTGTAAATGATAGTTGTTGAGAGTAAGAGTAAGAGTAGGAGTAGGAGTAGGAGTAGGAGTAGGAGTAGGAGTAGGAGTAGGAGTAGGAGTAGGAGTAGGAGTAGGAGTAGGAGTAGGAGTAGGAGTAGG
>JAKTRT010000076.1:0-50866 GCA_030579895.1 Sugiyamaella grinbergsii | reverse complement strand
AAATAATGCATGAGCGGCATAGGCTTCTGGGCCCTCAAAGGTAATATATCTACGCAACTCTGGCTGTGACAACCCATCTCTTAACGAGCAGACCTTGACACACCATTCCGGCTTGTCGTCCAGTTAAAATCTCAAAATGTCAATTCTCTTTTTCTACAGAGTGGAACTATGGGTCTGGGAGCTGTGCAGTCGTCGGTCCACTTACAGATAACTACCCTGTATATCGTAAGCCTTCAGTTGCTGTAACGATCTGCAACGCGGTCGGTCCAAGTCCTCATAATATTTATCAACAAACCAGAGATAAAACATGTCTGTCTAATTCCCAACTTCCTCAATTTTACCAACATAGCAATCTTTTCCTCTGCTTCGTAAAATCGTGTTAACAACTAGTTTTGATCGTTTCTGTACTATTATTGTTATTATTATTATTATTAGATCATTTGCAAAATCGAAACCCACGGCCGATAACTACCCTGCATATGATAAGCCTTCAGTTGCAGTAACGATCGGCAACGCGGTCGGTCCAATCCCTCATAATATTTATCTCCCATAATGTTTATCGATAAAACAGATATTGATATATCGTCTGTATGTCTTCCTGCTTCCCAATTTCCTGATTTCTACCAGCACAGCAATTTTTTCTCTGCTTCGTAAAATCGTGTTAACAACAGTTATTGATCGTTTCCGGACTATTAGTACTAGTATTATTATTATTTCGTCTTCTCTCTCTGAACCGAAATGTTGTTCAAATCTTTATTTGGTCGTTTTAGCGCCTTTTCCCACGGCATCATGAGTATGGATGTAGTGGATGATTTTGATGACCCAATTGATGGTAACGAGTGTGACGACGATACTCCCAGTCGTTTGAACCTTGGATCTTTTGTCAATCCACTTTGTGACTTGTTCGGTGGTTTGATGACCTCCAGTTTTCAATTCTCTTGGAAAGGCAATGTTGGTTGTGGATTTGCTCATAAAGTCGGCACTAACGTGAAAATAGTTTCTGTGTTTCTTCTCCCTCTTATGCTCCATATTCTCAAGTTCTGCCTGGTTATCTGTGAAGGATTGATTCTTCTCTTTGCTTTCAGTATTCTCTGTCCCCGAATGCTTGTTATAGTTATAGAAGCTTTAGTTCTTATCTTTGGTTTCGGTACTATTCTCTTACTCCTATTCAGTTTCTTCGGTCTTGATGAAGAGCTGTTTTCTGCCATTGCTATCTCAATGGTTTTCATTGTTTTCGACTTTCCCCGCTTCTTCAATTCTTTTGTGGTGCGTTGCAAATATTTGGTCTTCAGTTTTGTTTGCGGGATTCCCGAGTTTCTCTTATTCCTGCTCGACGATCTTGTCGGATACTTTTGTTATACGTTGGGCATTGGCAAGGAATCCTTTTGCAATTATGTCTTAACAGTGACTCTTTACACTTATGTTTTGGTGGTGAATTTCGGTATTAAACGGGTTGTTAAGTCTGTTCTCAAGGCTCTTTGCCAGTTTCCTACTGTTTCTATCAACATTAATTGTCAGTTTTCATTGACAGGGCCTGAAGACGCTGAAGAGCGGTCTCTATTGCCATCAGAGGTTCGAGATTCTGCCGACGAATCGATGAGTATGGATGAGGTCAAAGATTCTACCTCCTGGTTCAAATTTCCCTTGACTTTTCTTCTGGATATTGTTATTACTGAAGACTCAAATGAACTTGCGAATCACTGTGAAGATTTAGAGAAACAGCTCATAGATTTAAATTCAGCCTATAAAGAGTTAGAGGATACTGTGGCAAGCGAATATGTACAGAAAGACCAGTACTTGAAGGAAGTCCGTTTAACAGAAGTTACTCAAATGCGATTGGACATGTGTGGTGCTCCAATCACCCAGACAGAAAACGCTATACTGGGTACAGTTGAAGTCAAGGCTGACGCGAAATTGGAATTATATCTGAAAGTTCAATCATTACTGGAGACGAGTGCGGACCAGCGAATGAATACGATAATGGCCTATGAGACCCAGGTATCGGAATTAAAGGATATAATTCAACAACAAGAAGATAATACCAAGTGTAATAAGGATGACTCTCCCGTACAGTTTGGATATAGCGATCGTTCTGAGAATACGTCTGCGACTCTGCTTGATACTCATTCTGTTGTCACTCCGGTTGTCGAACCATCTCACACTACTGGTGTACCAGAGAGCCCAGTGGCTATGTTATCATTAGTTGATAGTGATCGGTCTCTACCAATAGCTGGTGGCATCAAGAGATTGAAAATAGTCGACAAGTGTGTCAGTAAACATAAAGCACGGAAAGAGCGTCGTCGCCTCATGAGAGAGGAACGTCAACAAAGACTAGACGACGATTGGACACGACTGGTCTAGTGGTTGATGACCAATCTTCATCTTCTTTTTTCCCTTTTTTTTCATCTTTTTTCTCATCTTTTTTCTCTTTATCTTTTTTCTTCTTCTTCTTGTTCTTCTTCTTTGGATGGTAAGTTATAGATGGTACGCCTAGTTATGGATGATACACCAGTTATGGATGATACTCTCAGTCATGGATGATACACCAGTTGTGGATGGTCCTTTTAATGACTTATGGATGATACAAAGAATTCTGCAAAACTCATGTACCGTAAGTTCCATGTTCAATCGTTGAGACTAGTTCCGCGTACTAACACATCTCAGAATCGTTAAACTTCATTTGAGATACTACTACTGTTACTGTATCTCACCATGGAGGATCGAGAGTAATATTGTCAGCCCCCTACCGATCACTCGGAGTTCAATAGCCTGGCCATTTTCGATGCTCTTTCCTTACTCGTTTTTTACCATTGCACTATTGTTCGCATGGTTTGGTTCTTAACATGGCAGCAGCATCACCCCCCCAGCATGATCACAGCATCTCCTTAGCATGATGCCAGCATCACCTCAGCATCTTCTTAGAATGATCTCAGCATCTCCTTAGCATGATCCCAGCATCTCCTTAGCGTGATCCCAGCATCACCTCAGCATCTCCGCAGCATCTTCTTAGCATGATCTCAGCATATCCTTAGCATGATCCCAGCATCTCCTTAGCATGATCCCAGTATCATCCCAGTATCCCAGACTCAGTATCCCAGTATCATAGCACAATCCTCCTACCATCATAACAGTTTCCTCTTTGTACCATTCATAGTTAAGAAGTTATTATTATTATTATTATTATTATTAAAGAATGGGCCAGAAAACTAGGCTGACGTATGGCTACCATGCGTACAGGAAATCAGTCGATGGATCAAAATGTCGAAACGTGATATAATAATATAATAGTATTCTTGTTTACAATCTTATACAATATACAATATACGAATAATACAGTTAAATCACATTCTCTGTATATTTGGAAGGAGGACTAGCCTCATTTTGGACCGGATGTTAGCTGGCAGCGCATTGATCAATGATTCAGCATCTTCGACGTTACTGGATTACCCACAAAACGTGATCATGGCATAGGTGGGTGGCCGGGACCGGCGACTTGAGAAATCGCTCATCCTGCCATCATCGGAGACTTTGCTCTTCGTATAAGACTCTTAGCAAAGAGAGTACATAAACAGAGTGTACAAATGGGCCGTTTATCAATCAATCAGCAGACGTTGTCCCGGACGCTTTTATTCTCTCATGAACAAGTCTGATAATGGCATCATCAGTTCTACTCTCAAGAATCACCATGCTAGGCTCGAGATCTCTCTTTAAATCCCAATTGACACTTTTCGGCTGTAAACTTGACAAGTCCAAACCAGCAGATGCTCCTTTTGAATCTAACTCAGCCATCGTTTCCTTTTGAACGCGCTCGGCAATGATCTCGACGGTCTCTTCATTGTTTTCTAATGGGTTGTCGTGGTATCCTAATTTCGGCGCTCTATTTTCAGCATCGAAGTTTCTACCAGAGATACTAGAAACCGTTATGGGAGAATCTCCCTTCTGTTCTTTTTCCAAAGACTCAGGCCCATTCTCGCTCTTTCGCTTAAGACTTCGTAGCTGAGCCAATCTCTCTTTTCTACTTGCCGCTTGTTGCTCCAGCGGTGTTGACATATTGGATATTGAATGGCCAACTAGTGAGAGAATACTGAGATAATTATCACGATGTTAATAAAAGCCGCATCACTTCGACATTAACGCCGCACGTTGAAATATATGACCAACCACCACCGAATAGCACATCTCGACTTTAGACAGAACCAAATATTATTACAATTGGCAATGTCTCTTCCAGGATTTAATTTGAATCTCGATGTATGTTTTGGGAAGGACTAGAAGTTGCGGATCTGGGCGTTGATAACTAACATTTTTTTTATAGACAGACCAGTCGACTGCTTCGGTCACACTTGAAGCGGGTAATGAATGGCGATTTGAGGTCGATTTCGAGTCCACTTTGAAGGTCAAGGTATGTATAGGTGTAACTCTAAAAGGTTTGGTAGACACTAACGAATGGATAATAGCTGCTCAGTGGAACAGCGGAAATATTTGGTACCGAACTGATTACTGGAACGGAATATTCGTTTTCTGGACAAAAGGGTGCTGTGTTTACTTGGCATGGGTGTGAAATCGAATATAAAGGGTCCAATGTGACGGAGTATACGTCCGACGAGACACCAATGTCGGTTTATGCAAACTTACACTTTGCCCTGGAAGGGCTACGGCCGCCACTGATACAGGGCCCTGAGAGAGAAACTACTAGCAATAATAAAGGACCTAAGGGCCCAACAGTTCTTGTAATAGGACCAAAGGATTCAGGTAAGACGTCCCTGTGTAAAATTCTCACCAGCTATGCATGTAAACAGCAAAGATTCCCAATGATGGTGAACTTAAACCCTAGTGAGGGAGTTTTCACTGTTCCTGGAGCCCTTTCTGCCGCGCCTATTTCCGATATCTTGGACGTCGAAGAAGGATGGGGGGCCAGTCAGATCAATGGCCCTGCTAAATTACACCCCAAACAGCCATATGTCCATTTCTACGGCCTAGACTCTCCATTGACCAATGTGAAATATTATAAACATGTGTGTTCTCGACTAGCGTTAGCAGTATCATCAAGACTAGATCGTGACCCAGTGGTCGCAGGCTCAGGAACTATAATTGATACACCCAGTGCATTAATAGAGAAGGAGCCGGGCCATTCCATCATTTCCAGTATTATAGCTGATTTCAACGTTGATACTGTAGTCGTTGTGGGCCATGAACGTCTATATTCGGATATGGTTAAAAGATTCAAAGATAAAAAGGCCATCACAGTAATTAAGGTTGTTAAATCCGGTGGCTGTGTAGAAAGAGATCCTTCATTTATTCGCTCTGTACAAAGTAGAACGATCTGCGATTATTTCTATGGCACTCGGAAACAGAGTCTTTCACCGTATACAGTCACAGTCGACTTCTCGTTTGTGACGGTCTATCGTATTGCAGAAGAAGCTTCCCTCCAGAATATGTCTGTTCTACCAATCGGAGATGATGAGAGCGCATCCATGCCGAAAGACCCTTCGTCTGATTTTCTTGTTCGCCTCGAACCGTCGACCATTCTACAAAACTGTGTCATGGCGGTTCTGAATGCACCTCGTGAAGATCCAATATCTTCGCTTGTAGAATCAGAAGTCATTGGATTAGTTCATGTGTAAGTCTTCCCCTCCCCTTCTCCTTTGCTATATACCTTTTACTAACTTTATCGCAGTGTGGAATCGGATGATAAAAAGCATAAACTCAAAGTGCTAATGCCTATGCCTGGAAGACTCCCAGACCGCCCTTTTGTAATTGGTGATTTTAGATACCACGAATAAAGAAGTTTCATATGTACAAGTAATATCAAAATGCTTGATAAATATTACTTAATAATTAATAACTTAATAGTAAATCTATATAATACATGTTATCCTCTAAGGGTTTGAATAAATGAGTCAAGGTTATATTCCTCCTCATACTCCTTTTCATCCCATAACTCCCCAAGTTCACTGACTGCATTCGGAGCCGCTCCGCGACCCTTGAGTTGCCCAGTTTCGTCGAGCGCTTCTTCGGTCTTGGTAGGTTGATCTTCTTCTCTGGTCGCAGCATCAGACACACTGAACAGATCGAGAATTTGATCGGTACCCATTGAACTGAGTCCTGAATTCTGTTGATTTATGATTGTCGATGCAATATTAAGCTTGAACTTTTGAAGACCCATAATCTTTTCTTCAAGAGTATTCTTGGTGATCAATCGGTATACATTGACTACCTTCTTTTGACCAATACGATGAGCTCTATCCATGGCTTGCAAGTCATTCATTGGATTCCAATCGTGCTCAACAAAAATGACAGTATCAGCACCAGTCAAATTTAGACCCAATCCACCAACATGTGTAGTCAATAGCAATACATCAATAGACGGGTCACTGTTGAACTTTTGTACAATGTCTTGTCGATGTCGGGCATCAGTACTACCATCCAACCTCATATAAGAAACGGACGGCATATGTTTTTTAAACAGGTCATTTTCAACCATATTCAGCATATCTTTTAATTGACAAAAAATAAGTGCTCGATGTTGACTGGTTACTCCAGCTGCCAGCGTTGCAGCCTGTTGCTGTTGCACATTTTGGCCAGACGTGGCTCCTGCGATGCCAATGCCACAGTCTAGCAACAGTTCCTGTAGCGCCATAAGCTTAGGAGCATGTGAGATATCTCGAATGTTTTTTCGCTGGTTTGCCATGTCATTAGTAATTTTAGCATACTGAGGATGCTTTTCATTAACAACTAGGGCGGGATGATTACACAACTTCCGCATATATTGTAAAGCTTGGAAAATATGCTGTTTACCTTCTTTACCCGAATCACCTGCTTCGGATTCAACTGCTTGTCGTTGACTTTTAACAAATGTATCATATAATTGCTTCTGCAAATCACTCAATTCACAATAATAATCTTGGATAATCTTTGGTGGTAAGTCCGACAACACATCTTCTTTAAGACGTCGAAGCAGGAACGGGAGTACCTGCTTATGCAATGCTTCTAAAGCCAGGGCTCCTGCTTCTTGCTCTTTTGACGAACTTTTAGCGTTTCTACTTGCTGAGATGGGTTTTGCAAATCGTTCATTGAATACTTTTTCAGTTCCCAAGAATCCCGGCATTAAAAAGTCAAATAGCGACCATAGTTCAAGAACATTGTTTTGAATAGGAGTACCGGACAGAATAAGACGATGGTTCGCATTAAATGTTTTTACTGCTTTAGTCAGCTTCGAGCTAGCATTTTTGATGATATGACCTTCGTCAAGTACGCAATAATTCCAATTCTGAGCACATATATAGGAGACATCATTACGAGATATGTCATATGAAGTAACGACAATATCATGCGAATCGAATTGCGACGTCATATACGTTCTCTGACTGGGCGAGCCAACATAGACCAGTACTTTAAGGAATGGTGCATATGTCTTTAATTCATGTTTCCAATGACCAGTCAACGAAGGAGGACAAACAACCAACGAAGGCAATGATCGACTTTCATCGGACCCAGTTTTAGAATGCTCTTCTGCTCGTAAATGATGATCACTAGCAACAATACAAATCGTCTGTAAGGTTTTACCTAAACCCATATCATCACAAAGAATACCATGGAGATGATACTTATTAAGGAATGCTAGCCAGTTAACACCTTCTTGCTGATACTTTCGCAAATCTGCTTTGATTGCAACTGGCATGTCGAATTTCTCAACTTTACTGACATCCATCATTTGGGAAATGAATTCTCGCTCTCTGTCACGTCCCTTTAATAGTTTAGCAGACATACCTGGTGGATCAGGAATACCCGACTCAAGAGGCACTAATTTAATGATAGATGCAAAAGTCGTAGTTGCGATTAACCGAATATCTTTGTCGGCATCACTCATTCTTCCTAGTACTGGAACAATTAAAAAGACCACATATGGCAAGATATCAACACCCATGGTGGCAGTTAAATGATAGATACATTCAATTGCTCCTTGTCTCGAATATAATGATAACGCGTTGGATACCATAGGCAGCACAATTTCAACAAGCGAATTTATACCATCAACGGTGATAACACTACAAATGGTTGCAAAGCATTTAGCAGCAGTGTATCTCAGCACCGAAAACTTCGATGATAATGTGTTAAGAATCAGTGGGAAGTGAGGAAGGAATTCACTGTAGAGCTGCTTATCCAGACTTGGCAAGAGAGCACCAATTACTGATAGAGAATCAATAATCTCTTGACCTATAGTGGTACCAGGTTGAGTGACTTCTTCAGGAATGGAATCAGGATCTTTCAAATATGATAAAGATCCAAACATGCATTCCTTAAGCTTTGGTACAGACTGGAAGAGAGTGACGCCAAAGTGAAGAGACAGGTTATGAAGGGCAGTTTTAGCACCCAGTCGCTTGATTCTAGCTGCCTTGACTTCTCTCTGATGAGCTAATACGTCAGCAATTTCAGTTTTCGTTTCTTCTTTAATTAAAGAGAGAATAGCATCATCGTATTTCGCATTGTGATGGAAATCAGGCACCTCAGATGTATCGACACAGAGGAATACACATAGGTTTTTCACCACCTTATCAGCAGCACCAGTTTTACCAACGCGGAGGAACACACTAATCAAATCCGAGATGGACTTTGCAGTTCTACCTTGTAACAGTTCATCTGCTTCGGACTTGATACTTCCCATTAAACTTTGAATGAATGGATTCAGCTTTTTAGGTAGAGTTCCGTTGGACAGAGCCACATAAGCAGCGGCACTAGCAGCATTAATACTAACGTCACGGGCAGCTTTGATGTCTTTGGCCTCTTCAATGGAATGCAGTAGATTTCTATGTGCGTCGGACAAGGCTTGAGAGGCGATGATCCGGGAATTGGTTGAAAGAGCTCTTTTAAGCTTTTCAAACGTTTCACCAGCGATTTTCTCGGCAGTAGCAATATTAAACGCATCAGGGCCTGCTTCCGGTTCTCCTTGAACTACGATTGCTACTTGGGGGAGTTTACTTCTGGGCAGTCTAGCGGTATCCACAAATACACCGAACAAGGCTTGACATTGCGTTCTGACTGCTCGTAGGTAAGGGGTCAGATCTCTATACATGGCTCCTTCCGAAGAAGCAACGCTGAGAACTTGAGTGAATTGTTCAGAGAAATGTTTAGCAAAGCTATTATTGAGAGATTGTGAAGGATCACATGACAAGGTAGACGCTATACCGTACTCTTCTATAATTAAAGCCACAACCAGCCGTTGAGTTGAAAAGGGCGATTTAACGTATTCATCGAAGGTGGGTTTTAATGTAGATATTTGCTCAGAGTCAAATAATGACAATGCTCTTCCGAGGGCCCTACTGGCAGTGACTTTTGTTCGCAGAAATGTTGAATATTCAACCAATGTGACATCACCGAGGAACATAGGATTGTCGATATTGACATGTAGTGAAGAGTCTTTTTTGACGGCCAGATCGGTAATGGCTGAGGCTTTCCTTTTTCTACCTCTTTGCTTAGGGGTCTTTTTGTCGTTATCACCGTTTGTGTCTTGGGAGATTGGACTGTAAGACACTCCAGATGGTTTAATGAATAACGATGGGTTCATTTTATAAAAATGTCGGGCACTGCCAATGGGTGTCATAAGAAGCGTCAAGAGAGGCGAGAAATGTTCGTTGAAAAGTCCGGAAAAAGATGCAGGAGACTTCTTGATTATCTCATCTAATAGCATATTCCACAAGTCCAAAGATAAAGCAAGGACGTCTTTATTCTGCTCTACTAATAGGTTTTGAAAAATCAATCGCAGAATACGACCGTCTATCCAATCTTTGGATCCGTCTCCCTCAATGGAAAGAAATGTTTGTAAAGCACGTAGAACAGACTTACGAACATTTGTGATAGAGTGACGTAGAAATGGATACAAGCGAGGAACTAGCGAAGAGAAGGATTGGGATTCGTCGTCTTTTTGCCAAGAATCTCGAATAATGTTCAGGACAACTGGAAAGCCACAAAGCTTGGCCAATAAGTCCATAACGTTACCAATGGCAGCACTAAGGTCGTCTCTCAATTCAGCCAGACATTCCCAAATGACATCCAATAGTTCATTAATAGTGTCCGGCCTTTGATTAACAAACTCTGAAGCAATTGGTAGTAATGTAGCAGCTGACATTGCTTGAACATCGTCGTCAGTTTCTTGAAGACCGTGTAAAACACATTCTACAATTCCATCGAAGTATTTGCCATTATTTTCGTTTGAAGTCAGGATATCCACCCGGACAGAGACCAAATATCTAAGGCCAAGCATGCCACCATGACAAGCCTCCCATAGTGGAAATGACAAGCCAAGGTCTTTTTGAAGAATGAGCTGACAAAGAACGCCAAAAGTAGAATAAATAATTGGATCAGGAAGATGGAGAAGTAGAGCACCTAAAGTTTGAGCAGCTGATTCTCTTACAGGAGCAACCACTTGGTCAGAAACATAATCACCAAATCTATCCAATGCAAAGATGCAACATAATCGACAAGACAAGTCTTCTAACCATTGGCCATTTCTCTTGTCGTTTTCGCTACGAGGAGCGCCTTTTAGTCGACCGGCCCCGGCACCATGGACCCGGATTACTTCTCGAAGACCTAGAACAGCGCCATGACGAACTTCCCATGCTTCATCAAATAGGTCAACCATTAACAGCTCGCATAGTCCTTCAAAGGGCCACACTTTACCGGCAGTAGCGGACTGCATAGATACTAACGGTGACACTTTCGGGGCTTTATGTTCGAGAACGACTTTGTCGTTATGTCCTTGGGCGGTGAATTCAAAGTCGGCGTCATTGCCATTCCCGTTATTATCGGCCGACCCGGAAGAGGCGTCTTTTTCTAGTCTTTTAGCAGCAGAGCTTGACGACAAGTCCACCACTCGGACTTTATTGGCCGAATTGCGGGCGTCGAATTTAGCACGTCGTTTGGCCATGGCACGAAGTCGGGCGTTCTGGGCTGCAGACGCTACGTCGAGGGGAGTATTGGGGTTCGCTGACTCAGGTTCATTTTTGACACTGGCTAGGCCAGAGGGGACAGGTGAGGATGATTTGGACGCACTGTTTCTTTCCGAGCTGGAAGATGCCGGCTTGATATCGGTATCATTCAGTATCTCATCGTCCAGGTATTCACCAGCCATTCCTAGCTTTTGCTTTAGATTCTGTTTTTGTTTCTTGAGTCTCTCGACGAGATCCAGGTTCTGAGTAGGGTCGTCGTACTCCTTTCCTGTGGAGCCGACCAGTTTCCCACCGAACTTGATGACAGTCTTGATGTCCAGATTGGCAAAGCTGAGTAGGCCGTCGGACGAAGAGTCGAGGTTTCCATTTGAAATGTCGTTCTTCTCGTCGTCTTCTTCTTCTTTCACTTGGACGTCGTTCAGCTCCTGTTTCACATCGACAGCATCATCCTTGGGTTCCTCCTTGGGTTCCTCCTTGGGTTCCTCCTTGGGTTCCTCCTTGGATTCCTCCTTGGGTTCCTCTTTCACTTCCTCAATCCTTGGCCCGGTGATGCGTCCCCCATTCACATCCTCTTCGTTCGGATCCCACAAGGCCGCATTGGCGACAATGCCCCCAATGGCTCTGGCGGATGACACTCTTGTATCCCACTTTTTCGATCTGAGGTACGGAAATACTCTTCCTAGAAGATTGAGCAGATCCTCTGGATGGTTTTTTTGAACATCGGCCAGTTGGTCTGCTGCTGTGTTTCTCACAAAGGCTGAAGAGCCCGTATCTAGCAATCTACCCCCCCACGTTGGTTAGTTTAGGAGCCTCCGGCGGCTGGGCGCTGCCCAGACCCGTTGTGCTCGCTTCGCGAGCTTTCTGGTCGCCCACTTACAGTACTAATCGGTCAAGTCTAGTCGGAGTTAGTTCCACGCTCGTAGCCCTCGTCACAGCCGCACCTCATCTTACCTTGACATTTGTTCTTATGCTAATTCATCCCGTGCTACGGCAATTGACGGATCTCGAAACCAGCTTCTTTCTTCTCTTGAGTTCATACACAGAGCCTGCTTGTCGCTGAAATCGGCCGCTGTCTTTGTCTATTCCCGGTCTTTTTTCTATTTGGTTCGTAATGATGTATTTTTTTACCAAACCCTTAACTTTACGCGTACCACTCGTGAAGGTTTAAAATAAATAATAGTAAAACTCCTTCTGAATCTATAAATTCAATTCATTAACAGATCAATTGCGTGTTTGTCTGTCTGGTCGGTCGAATTGGGGGTTTTCCAAAACAAAAAATCCCTGCTGTTCTGTCGTGGCCGAAAATATTTTTATTTCCTAGGCCAGTTTTTTCCCGACTACTCCTGCTTATGCTGTATTCAGTAGTATACCACCAGTTTATTATTTTTTTATTTTCGTTCTCGCCCGTCCAGATGCTGCGATAGGCATGCTTATATATAGATAGACCTGCAGTTATAATGGGATGGCTGAGGGCAGGGGTTCGGTTGCGGTTGGGTCTTTGTACCAGCAGCCCCACGCGCCGCGAGAGGCGCACGCGGCGCTGCTGGGATTGGAATCTGCGCCCGCGCCTTGGGGGTGACGATGGCGTGCGGTAGGTGAGCCAGCCACTCTGGGAGATCCGTGGCTCGCCCTCGACCGGACTCGGGGCTGGTTGGGTCTGGGGATACGAGGAGCGACAATTAGCTGGCGCGACGAGACGAGACGAGACGAGACGAAGACAGCGGTGAGCAAATTGGCGGCAATGAAACGGCGGGGTGCGGCTGAACAGCTTAGCCTATAAACGGGACTAATTGGGCGTCCAGCGGAGCGAATGAGAGGGCGGTGTATACCGTGTGTTGCTTTCTTAACTGATTTGATACTAGTATGGCTGTACTCACCAGACATCGACAAATCTAATAGTATAAGTTTGATTCTTGCAACACTAGTATTAGTATCAATTGATGCTCCCGTAATCGCGCCTATATAAGCTATAACTGCCACTTTTTGATTACGGGGCGAGGGCACTAACCTAACCCCGCAAGCCAGCCCTGCTACCCTAACCCCGGACACCCAGTTCATATTTGCTTTTGTTTGAAATTTTTTTCTTCCCTGGCTCCAGTGGGCCAAATGATCGGGCGGGCTACGATTGGAAGAAGGATATGCTAAGTTGATGTGCGATACGTACGATAGCTGGTAGAAGCAAGACAGGTACGGGATGTCTGGCAATAAGTCATATTGCATATTGGGAGAGGCGAGTCTGCAAGAGGAGGAGCGTTTTGGCGGTCGACCTATCGGGTGAGAAGGAGGGTTTAGTTAGTAATACAAGTAGCGGAGGTTGAGAGGGAGTAGAGGTTGAGAGCGAGTAGAGGTTGATGAGAGGGAGTAGAGGTTGAGAGCGAGTAGAGGTTGAGAGGGAGTAGAGATGGATGACAGGACGGGATGAGATGGTGCAGAGATGGATGAGAGGACGGGATCGAAAGAGAAGAACGAGACAAACTAAAAAACGTACAACAGTAGCAGTAATATCAGACCAAACCAACTCCTCGCAAACCATGCAGGGCTGGTTTTACATGCTAAACCCCCAACTTAATTCCTCGGTACTCGCTCTACCCTCACTTACTACTGCTTACCTCTTCTATTGACGACGGTGCATTACAGTTCATTGTACATTTTTTTTTTCCTTTTGTGACTAACTGAAAGATCTCAAGAATATAAAATTTCAAACTTGCTTCTTTGCACCAATTTTTTTTAGAGTCACTCGCAAACTACAAAAAAAAAAAAAAGTCTTTATATAAACAAAGATCAAGAACGGTTTGAAAAGAATAAATAAAAAGATTCCATTGCTAAACTGAATTTTTTTTTCTTCTGTCTTGTATTTTATATCAGATTCTATTTATTCTCTGACCTCCGATATCGGCATTTACTTCTCCAAACCGAAACTTCATTATTTTATTTGTCGTGGTAAAAAAAAAAAAAATCATGTCCGCCTCTACTGAACCTACCACTACTACTAATACTAGTACTGCTACTGAAGAAGGACCTAATGAAAGAAACGGAGCTACTCCCGTGGTTACTCAAGCCAATCCTTATGGACCTCATCCTTCGGATTACCTTTCTAACGTTAGTGGATTTCAACTGATCGAGTCCACACTTCGTGAAGGTGAACAATTCGCGAATGCGTTCTTCGATACCGCCAAGAAAATCGAAATCGCAAAGGCTTTAGATGACTTTGGTGTCGACTACATTGAATTGACTTCTCCCGCTGCTTCAGAACAATCAAGAAAAGATTGTGAAGCCATTTGTAAGCTCGGACTCAAGGCCAAGATCCTTACGCATATCAGATGTCATATGGATGACGCCAGGCTAGCAGTTTCTACTGGTGTCGACGGTGTGGATGTGGTCATTGGTACTTCACAATTCCTCCGTCAATATTCCCACGGAAAGGATATGAACTATATTGCCAAGAGTGCTGTCGAGGTTATAGAATTTGTTAAGAGCCATGGCATCGAGATCCGATTTTCTTCTGAAGACTCGTTCCGTTCAGACCTGGTTGATTTACTCAATATTTACAGAACCGTTGATAAGATCGGTGTCAACCGAGTCGGTATTGCCGATACCGTTGGCTGTGCCAATCCTCGTCAAGTGTACGAGCTAGTGCGTACTCTCAAGTCGATTGTTTCTTGTGACATTGAATGCCATTTCCACAACGACACTGGCTGTGCCATTGCTAATGCTTATACTGCTCTTGAAGCCGGTGCCAAGCTCATTGATGTTTCTGTGCTTGGTATTGGTGAGAGAAATGGTATCACTCCTCTTGGTGGCCTTATGGCTCGTATGATTGCTGCTGACCGTGACTACGTTCTTTCTAAGTATAAGCTCCACAAGTTGAGAGACTTGGAGACCTTGGTCGCCGAGGCGGTTCAAGTCAACATCCCTTTCAACAACCCCATTACCGGTTTCTGTGCCTTCACCCACAAAGCTGGTATCCATGCCAAGGCCATTCTTGCCAATCCCTCCACATATGAGATCTTGAACCCCTCGGACTTTGGTCTCACCAGATACATCCACTTCGCCAACCGATTGACTGGATGGAACGCTATCAAGTCGCGAGTCGACCAGCTCAATCTCAACCTCACTGACGACCAATGTAAGGAGGTCACTGCCAAGATCAAGAAGCTCGGTGATGTCCGTTCGCTCAACATCGATGATGTCGACTCCATCATTAGAGACTACCATCAATTGGTCTCTACTCCAGCCCTCAATCCTGTCAGTGAAGACCTGCTCCCAGCCGTCAAGAAGCAGAAGATCTCCGAGACTAATGGAACTTCTGCTTAAAAAAGCTCCATCTTGTTTTTATTTTGTTTACATACATCTTTATATATATATATATTTTGAAATACTTATTTCACTTTACTACTGCTTGTGCCTCCGGCGGCTGGGCTCTGCCCAGACCCGTAGCTCCGCTATCGCGGAGATTTTGGGGGTCGAGGCGAGCGCCCACCGGAGGTGCTGGACGCCCGGAACAAAATGTGTCGGTTATCCTCAACCCCCAACGGCGGTTCTTGTTTGTCTCTGCCGCACGTGGAGGGTTGGGGTGCGCGCCCGAGATCCGCCAATACAAACCTACGAACTGGCGAACAACAGAAATTCAAACCACTTCTGCTTCTCCTGCAAAGATAAGAAGAGACCGTGCCTCGAACATTCATTACCGCAGCCAACTTCATCGCGCAACCACTATGAGTGTCAAAGAAGAAGCGTTTTTCCGTAAGTCCCCCCAGCCCGAGCGAAGCCAGCCACGGGTCTGGGCAGAGCCCAGCCGCCGGAGGCAGAACCAAACCCCCACCGCCAAACAGCCCGTACTAACTACCCCCCAGGCTCGGCGGAAATGTCGCTTGTTCAGCTTTATATCGGAACAGAAATCGGCCGAGACGTGGTTTCGGCTCTAGGCGAAGTGGGGATTCTGCAATTGAGAGATTTGAATTCGAAGGTGAGCGCTTTCCAGCGCAGTTTTGTCAAGGAGATTCGCCGATTGGACAATGCCGAGAGACAGTTGAGACTGTTCACCAAGCAATTGGATAAAGAAGGGATCCTGGCAGAGCAGGCGCCGGATGACGTGCCTGTTGCGGGAAAACCAAGTGATGTGGATGAGCTGCTGAGCCGCCTGGACGGGCTCGAAGAACGGATTTTGCAATTGAACGATTCTGAAGAGACGTTGTTGAAGAGACAGATGCAATTGAAGGAATTGAGACAGGTCATTTTTGCTTCGGACCACTTTTTCAGTCAAGAGAGAAGTAATGCGACCGTGCTAAGCTCTGTCGAACACGACGACGATGAAGAGGACCAGGAGGTTCCATTGTTACGTGCGGGTAGAAACTCAAGAGCCGGAGCCGCTCTTCGCCGTAGAAGCAGTTTTTCCGCTCGCAACGTCAGCTTCATCTCTGGCGTTATCAATAGAAAGCACATTTCGGCGTTGGCGAGGATTCTCTGGAGAGCGTTGCGTGGTAATCTGTATGTCTCATTTGGCGAGATTGACGAGCCCATTTACGACCCCAAGACGCAGACGCTTGTCGATAAGAGCTATTTTATCGTGTTCACGCACGGTCCGGATCTAGTCAGCAAAGTCAAGAAGATCGCCGAAGCGCTCGACGCGGACTTGTATCCGGTCGACGAGGAGCCTGAACTGCGTAGAGAGCACCTGACCGACGTCAATAAGCAATTGGACGATATCAACTCGGTTGTCGACAACACCAAGAGCACTCTTCAGGGCGAGCTGTCGGTCATTGCCACTAAGATCTCGTACTGGTCAGTTGTCATTGCTAAAGAAAAGGCCATCTATCAAGCGTTGAATCTGTTTTTGTACGACCAGAACCGGAAATGCCTGATTGGCGAAGGATGGATCCCAAAAGACGAGATATCCAATGTACAAGGCCTGTTGAGAAGTATCACTGAACGTGCTGGACTCGAGGTTCCCTCCATTCTAAATGTTCTAGATACTAACAAGACCCCTCCTACCTTCCACCGAACCAACAAGTTCACCGACGCTTTCCAGGCCATTGTAGACGTATATGCGATTGCCACATACCAAGAAGTCAATCCCGGCCTGCCTACTGTGATCACGTTCCCGTTTATGTTTGCCATTATGTTTGGTGACATTGGCCACGGGTTCATTCTTTTCCTGGCGGCGCTGGCTCTGGTGGTGTTTGAAAAGCAGATTGGTAAAATGAAGAACAGAGACGAAATCTTCGATATGGCCTATAGCGGACGATATATCCTGTTATTGATGGGGGTGTTCTCCATGTATACAGGTTTGATCTATAACGACTTGTTTTCCAAGTCTATGACACTCTTCTCTTCCGGATGGGCGTGGCCAGAGTCTTGGAACGAAGGCGATGGCATAGAGGCCCACTCAGTGGGCATCTATCCACTTGGTCTCGATCCTGCCTGGCATGGAACCGATAACAATCTTCTGTTCACCAACTCGTATAAAATGAAGTTGTCTATTCTCATGGGTTATCTCCATATGACGTACAGTTATATGTTTTCCCTCGTCAATGCCATCTATTTCAAGTCGGCTATTGACATTTGGGGCAACTTTCTGCCTGGCTTGCTTTTCATGCAGGGCATCTTTGGTTACCTTGCCGTGTCGATTGTATACAAGTGGACTGTGGATTGGATAGCCATTGGACAGAACCCACCTGGTCTGTTGAACATGTTGATTAATATGTTTTTGTCTCCTGGCACAGTTGAAGAGCACCTTTATCCGGGCCAGTCGGCCCTTCAAAGCTTCCTTGTAGTCGTTGCTCTTATCTGTATTCCCTGGTTACTTCTTCTCAAGCCGCTGTACCTTCGTCGGCAAATGCAACAGCATGCTTACCATGCGGTTTCTGCTCAAGAAGAAGGCAATGGGCATGCCAATGGACATTCTGACATCGCCGCCGGTGAGTCTACTAACGGTGTTCCTGCCGAAGACGACGACGATGACGAAGAAGGCGGCGGTCATGGCGAGGCGTTTGGTGATATCATGATCCATCAAGTCATTCACACCATTGAGTTCTGTCTTAACTGTGTATCTCACACCGCCTCGTATCTCCGTCTGTGGGCTCTTTCCCTCGCCCACTCGCAGTTGTCCTCGGTTCTGTGGTCCATGACCATTCAATCTGCGTTTGGAATGACCGGCATTGCCGGCGTTCTCATGACTGTGTTCCTATTCTGTCTCTGGTTCACTCTCACGGTTGCTGTTCTCGTGGTCATGGAAGGCACGTCGGCCATGCTCCACTCGCTCCGTCTCCACTGGGTCGAATCAATGTCTAAATTCTTCGAAGGTGAAGGTAAGCCGTACACGCCGTTCTCGTTCAAGCTCATGCTCGAAGAGTCGTCTGCCTAGCTCTAGCCCTGATCTCTATATATAATAATTCGCATTAGATTTTTCTTTCTCGGGAGGGGGGTGCCTCCGGCGGCCGGGCGCTGCCCGGACCCGTTGTTCGAGCTTCGCTCGAGGCGCTGGCACGGTAGACCACGGCATAGAGCCGTCTCGAGCGAAGCTCGAACAACGGGTCCGGGCAGCGCCCGGCCGCCGGAGGCACCGCCTGTACTCGTTCGTATAATAAATAAATAATGAGGATACAAATCTAGTTCGGATCGACGTCCATGGCCGCCGTCGGGGGCTGCTCGTGCTGTTCGGTTTTCACACGGGCAGGTTCGCTGACGGTGGTATCAACGCCCATTCGGTGCTGGAATCTTTGCAGGAGCTCTGTCTGGAGAGATATTTTGCGCTGTAGTTCAGCAATCGTGTCACGTCGCTGGTCAATGGATTGATTGAGCCCTTCTAACTCTTGGAGACTGGCCTTCGCTTTACTTAGTTTCAGTCGAATAGGACCGGCGGCATTGTATACGTCTTTAGGGCCGATTTTGCCAGACTGCACCACTTGGACTAGCTCAAGAACCATGGCTAAAGGGTCTAGTTGTTTGAGGTTCTCAATTGCCTCGTCCTGCTTCTCATGCTGCGATCGACTGGGCGTTGAAGCCCGGTCATCATCTTTTTCAAGCTTGACCACTGGGTCGGCGGTTCCGAACGGACTTGCTGTAGAAGACTTTCCTGCAAGAGCCGAGATCGGACTGGTAGCCCTCGAGCCTCCCGCAGACGCCGGAAGTGACAGAAACGAATCCATGATGAGTGTCGGTGAAGTGTAGAACATGAGAGCCTGAAAGGTTCAGTGTTTTTGGGGGTGCTTGCGCCGCACAAGACTCGGTCGGGGGTGTGCTCTTCGCACTTGCTTGGGTGTCTCGATGGAACGTTATAAGGAGGCTCGTATGTTACTTGGATGGTATATCCAATGGTGGTATGTGATATATGCTAACTAGAAATGTATAATGGCGATGGATTGACTGTCAGTTTGTTTTGCCAATATGTGTTGAGCTGACAATCGTCAACCTCTATACCCTGCCGCCGCATAAGCCTCTATATACATGGCCATCTCGTGTCATCTCGTGTCGGTCAACGAGAGAATGGACTTTCCAGATCTGTGGTTTGTCGCTTGGCTTGTTTTGACTCTCGTCTTAGTTAATAAAGAATTCTTAATCGACCCCGATGCGTCTGCTCTTTTACGTTCTCTACACACTTTCGCTCTAGCCAAACCTAGACCCGCTTCATTCTAACCAGACCCAGGCTCGTTTCAAGTCTTCACTAACGTCTATACCGCCCGCTTTTGTCGTTCCTCCGTCGTCTTCGCTTGTTCTTTTTCTTTTCTCCTCACGCTTCCTATACAATCGCTATGCGGCAGGTGTGCATCTGTCCGTACTTTACAGGCATGGAAGGCCTCCCTGCAGCAGAAGGATATGCAGAGACTAATTGAAAACACAACCCCCAAACAAAGGAGAAACCCCCTTACACAACTAAAACATCGACAACCAATCAAGCTTTCTCGTTTTTGGGGATAATAATTGTGTTTCGTTAATCAGAAACACAGGCGCCTGGATCTAATCTGTAAATGACACTGCCCAATCTTCATTGAAATGGCGAAACTCTATACGGTCTCCACGCTCCTTTCAGTTTCTACCCCCAACCTTGGAAAAACAAACCTATCTCATGTGACTCTCTTAAATTACAGTTGCCCTTCCACCCACCATACTCTGGCTCAAAAACCCCCAACCTATCAGCGGCCAGCCTCTATTTTCTCTTCTAACCTGTTTCTGCTGTTACCCGTTTAGTTTGCCCAATAACCACCGATCGATCCACCTGCTACACCGTAGCAAGGCTGTTCGTCTATTTCTGTCTTGCCAGTTGTTCGCTCCTTCGCTATTCGCAGTTGCTGCTTCTACCCCTGCCTTCATTAGTGTTCTGTACTTAGAACAACTGCTGGACCTAACCTCAACCTGTTCCCCTATTGTTTTTTTTTGTTCTCCTGATTTTCTTGTCGAATATTTATATCGTTTTTTTTTTCCTTTTGTTTTTATTTGTTAGCGAAAAGGAATATATTTCAAGACCGACCGGATAATACAGTGGACCGACACCAGACACTGCCGTCTATATCGCTGCTAAACGCAACTCCCTAGACCAGTCAATTGGACAATCAATTGAACAATCAATTGAACAATCGAATCAAGAACTAGTAACAATAAGAAGTGATAGCTGTGAACCTGAAGAGAGTCCGACAATCATATTAACCAGGCCAATTCGTTATCTACCTACTGTCATTATAGGCTTCTAGCAGAATCTCCGTCTATAGACTGGAATTGATGATATCAACTGTGCTCTGATATACCATTTGATATACCGAATATTGAAAGTACCATCTCATTGCCAGATTCACCAGCGCCAGCGCGTTCATTAGCTATAGCCATTATCTTCTTGAGCCCATAAAACCACACATACTATGGCTCAAGTCGGATCCATACCCGGGTCCTCCCCTCATCAAGATACTATCAACTCGAACACGTCCTCTCCATCTTCGGCACCAGCAGTTGCTGCACCGGTCCCAGTGTCGTTTAATCTCACTCCCGCATCTGACTTTTTCCCTGGCGGGAGATACCTGTCTTCCACTAGAGCTTCTGTGGACTCGGACTCGGACTATCAGGCTGTTGTAAACACAACCAGTGCCAGTGCCAACGCCAACGCCAATGCCAATGCAGGCTCTACCCCTTTGAACCGCACAGATCCCGTTTCCGGCACTCCGTCAAGACCAGTATCACGGTCTTCCACGTTCTCTGGACTGTCCACTACCGCTACTAAAGATGGCGTAGAAGGTAAACGAGTCCACCGGATTCACGATCAGATGGGCTATGTTACGTGGTTGTTTCCTACACCTACCACTGCTACGCCTATGAGTACGTCTACTGCACCTCCTCCGTCTGAAAACAAACGTATCAACAGGCTCAGTATTGATAGCAGCGTTAGCAGCAGTGGAGGTGGTAGTAGTCCCGGCAAAGGCATGGCTGGAGATAACGACTATTACCATCATTATCGACGCGGAAGTTCTAATAGTAGGTCGGATAATATGGACGACGGTGATGATGAAGCCGAAGAAGGAGCAACTAGTAGCAATAACGACGCGATTGATTATGATACCGAGAACGCTTCTCCCCGAGTCGTTTCAACCGAGTTTGACGACGACGATGAAGGCGATATCGACAACGACGTCGACGACGACGACGAAGATGAGAATATGGCTGGTGTCATTGAAAGGCGAACCCATCGTAATAATTATATCACCAGTAGCTCCACCGGTATGCTGCCCGATTCAATCAACGTGTCGACCGACGATATCAACAACATCAATAATGATAACGAAAATAACGAATTATATAATGACATTAGCAATGAAGGAGATGACGAGGCCGACGACGACAACGACCACGACGAAGAGGAGTCTTTACATCCTCCCAATATCCCGTCCGCTCCACCAGTCACCTTGAACGAGAAAATCCGTCTTCTTCGTACCGGCTCTGTATCGGGCATCAGTCACCTACATCATTCGCACCACCATCCTCATCATCACGACCCTGCCGATACCGCAACCCTTCAACAAATGTCCGAGAACGTTGCTATTCCACCTGGTTCTGCTTCTTCTCCTCCTCCGTCTAACGCCCGTAACGGCCAGATCCCTCACCAAGACTTCTACGTGGACTCCTTTGAAGACCCCGGGTCCGCGCAAACCCAATCCCATACATTCACTTAAACGCCCGTCTCTGCTGCTTTGTATTTACATAGTCTTTCTTCTATTTATTATTATTTGTGTTTTCTTTCGGTTTTCTGCCTCCGGCGGCTGGGCTCCGCCCAGACCGGTTTGCTCGCTTCGCTCGTTGGCGGGAAGTGGGTGCGCAGCATCCTGAACCTAATTCTGTGTCTCCTTTTCTAGACAACACTTTTTCAACCATAACTTTGGCAGTCAACTCAAACTCAACCAGCAACCAATACCTCTCGTTGCCTGCCTCCGTAGACGCCCGGCTACTCCACGATCTACCGTCGTTCTCGCAGCGCCCCATACGCCTCGCACGCCGCGCGGCGCCGAAAAATTGCCCAACTCCCCACAAGGGTAAATTTTCATTTTTCGCAGTTGGAACTCACTCATTCATCCAGTTTGACAGTGGAATTGCAAAATCATCGTTCAAAATGGCATCTCCAATCGCATCTCTTGGTGATGTTAGCAACATCCCCCTTGGTTTTAAGGTCCCTAAAACTCCTACTGTGTGGGAGACCAACCCTGTTTTATCGTACTTCAATGATTTTTACAACGCAGTGGCTGCTCGTAGACAGGCTCTCAACCTGTCCAACCCAGGCACTCTCGAGAATATTAATAAGGAAGTGTCTAAAGATGTTTTCCTTACCAATTACTTCTTCACTGGATTGCGTGCTGATTTGACCAAATCATTTTCCATGAATCCGGCTTTCCAAGTATCTCACTCATTTTCTTTGGGGTCGCCAGTTATGCCACCTTACGCTTTTGCTGCGTTCTATGCTACTGATAATCTCTTCTTACAAGGAAACGTCGATAATGATTTGTCGCTGTCTGGTCGGTTGCATTACGGATGGGATAAGGCCAATACCACCAAAGCCAATATCCAAATCGCTGATGCTCAACCTGCCATGTTGCAATTGGAACATGATTTCCAGGCCAGTGATTTCTCTATGAACTTCAAGACTCTTAACCCTTCGTTCCTTGATGGTGGGTTTACCGGTGTTGCGGTTGGTTCCATTTTACAGAGTGTCACTTCTAAATTGGCTCTTGGTTTGGAGACTGTCTATTCTTCTCAATCTACTATGTACCCCCCTGATGCTGCTGTCAGTTATGTTGCCAGATACAATGCTCAAGATTGGATTGCTTCTGCTCAATTACAAGCTCAAGGTGCTGTTCTTGCTTCGTTCTGGCGTAGAGTCACTGACAAGGTCGAGGCCGGTATCGAGACATCGATTTCTGCTGGTGGATCTCAACAAGCGATGATGATGGGCGCCCCTCCCTCGATAGAAGCAAACACCACCTTAGGAGCCAAGTACGAGTTCCGTCAAAGTGTTTTCCGGGGCCAAATCGACTCTGCTGGTAAGGTCAGTTGTTTGTTGGAAAGACGGGTTCTTCCTGTTGTTTCCGTCATTTTTGCTGGTGAGATTGACCATTCCAAGAGCACTGCTCGGTTGGGTCTTGGACTTCAATTCGAAGCTGGTGGTGAAGACACTTTCCAACAACAATCAGACCCTAATGATCAACCCCATCCTCCTATGTAATGAATTGCTGTTTTTTCATTTCCTATCCAAAACACGTCTCATGGATGTAATATGTATATATATATGTGTTTTAGAGAAGATCAATTTTGTATATATTGTGTGTTGTTATTGGACGCTGGGCTCTGCTCAGATGGACCATGTTTTTTATTGGTTGTAGTATGGTAATGGGTTGGCGGTCATGTTAATAATAATAATAATAATAATATATAGAAAGAGGCATTAATAAGTCATATCGTTAATAAAAAAGGTCTCAAATGCTATCGTCGCACCCAGGGCGGAATAACCCGGTTTAATAATTGCCATCCCATGTACCCAGATACGATCACTGCTTGCTGGTAAAAGTCTGGCTGGGGGTCAACATTAGGTTCCACGCTGGAAGGAGGAGAAGAAATAATAGGAGGAGATGTAGACAGGGATCGTGACGGAGTGGGAGGAGAGGACGTCGATATCGGAGGACTTGGCAATAATGATACGCGGGACATCATCCGGCCTTCAAACTCTCGAATCGCCGCTGACCTTGGCGACGCCCGACCCGATCCACTGGGTGACTTGGTATCGTCAGATATTGGGACCGCAGAGCTAGAACCGTTCGCAGAGGTCCTCGCAAGACCAAACGTAGAAGAAGAGCTCCGTCGTCGGTCGATCTTGGCATCAACGTAATTGGATGACGAAGAGACAAGATCTCCAGTAACTTGAGCTACCCAATTGAGATACCCAAGACCCGGTCGTAGACTAAGAGATGCTTGATAATTCATTGGCTTGCCACACCCTGCTGGCACATCTACCTCTAACCAATCGTCTTCTAGAGATCGGAATCGTAAATGATTGGATGGGTGCTGTGACATGGGAACCAGAGGGTGGTTAAGAAACGACGAGGGAAATCCCGATGGTTTGAAAGCCACCGGTCGGGTATTTTCTTGGACAGGTGGTAATTCAGGCAGTTCGATTTCTTTGGAGTTTATCATGGTAGAGAGAGACAATGTAGACATCATAGGAGTCGTTTGGCGGTCTTCGTCTTGTTCTCTATTTGCGTCGGTCTCGTTCAGTTCGGAAAGGTCACTGATGGAAATATTCCGAAATGGTTGTCTACTGAGTTCAGTTATGGATACTAAGGGCGATGACTTGTCTTGGTCGACGATTGGTTGTAGAATGGGAGGGGATTTTGGGTCCTCGTCTACAACTATTGGGCCGATGGGCCGGTAAGGTGAGTCGTCAAAGGCGTCTAGGATTTCATCCAGAGTAGACGAAGACGATGTATTGTCACTGTAGTGGGCTGGGCTGGGGAATGTATTAGAGCCCATGGACGGAGTTGATAGAATACTAGCTGGACTGGCGGTGCCGATGGTTGAGAAGTCAATGATTCCTTGAACCTCAGCAGGGAGATCTAGAGGGTGTGAGTTTTTTCTCATTGGCGGCGTTTTTGGACGGTCTGGAGGTGAAGAAGGGCTAGGTTCTTGATTTATTACTGTCGATTCGCCAGTCGGTACTATTGTATCATCTCCATCTACTACTGTCGTCTCGCCTCCCTCTTTCGCTACTGTCGTCTCACCTCCCTCTTTCACTACTGTCGTTTCTTTCGCTTCCACTCCCACTTCCTCTTCCGTGAAAACGTTTTTATAAAAACATGCTTCTGCTAACACAGTCTCCAACTCATACAAATCATTACTCGAGTCCATGGTCTTGAGTCCCTCCTCTGGTAATAACTCGATTCTCCAAAACTTGCCAGGGTTCGGCTGCGGCAATACAAACACTTGCTTCTCAACTCTCCATAATCGAAGTCTGGGCAGAATCGGGTGAACAAACTTGCCACATTCTAAGAAAGCAGCTTTCCGACCAAGGATTTTATAGATCTGTAATTTCCCCTCTGAAATGATCGATTCGGAAGTGCGCAAACTCATATCTGGAGCACAGTCGAAGTTTTTGGCCAGGTCATAATTTGGAATTGTGAATTGGGTCATTTTGGCCCTGCGGCCATCGAAGAGGATGGAATTGTCTTCGAAATCGAAATTCGACGTTGAGTCTGAATAGTCGTCAGAGGATAACTCGTTTTTGGATGATCTTCTGGAGATATGAGACGACATTGAGCTCCACGAACTTGACCTTTGATTTCGAAGCGTAGGCGGTGTGGAAGATGGTGATGGCCGTAGCATCGGGTCCATGGCGCTGACTACTCTTAGGTTCTTATGAGATGATCGGGAAGACGGCTGGGTAAAAGGGCGGCCTGACGGGCCGCATGGAGGAGGTATACTGTCGATGGGGGTTTGGATGCGATGTCTGTTCGCTTTGTTCGTTTCTATCTCGTCAATAGTACGGGTATCTTCGGCATGAACATCTTCACTTTCAGCATGTGCAATGCCTATTTCTATCTCGTCGATAGTAAGGGTATCTTCGGCATGAACATCTTCACTTTCAGCATGTGCAATGCCTATTTCTGTCTCGTCGATAGTAAGGGTATCTTCGGCATGAACATCTTCACTTTCAGCATGTGCAATGCCTATTTCTGTCTCGTCAATAGTACGGATATCTTCGGCATTAGCATGCTCACTTTCAGCATGTGCAATGCCTGCTTCTGTCTCGTCGTCCATTAGAGTACGGATATCTTTGGCATGAACATCTTCACTTTCAGCATGTGAAATGCCTGTTTCTGTCTCGTCGTTCATTACAGTACGGATATCTTCAGCATCTGCAATGCTTCCTTCTGTCTTGTAACTATACGGAACTCCAAGTTCGACGCCTGACTTTGGCTGTCCAGCCTCTAACTCGTGATTCAGATCCATCATATCAACATCACCACTTTGTAGAGCCAAAATAAACCAATCTTGAGTTCCTAGAACTAACTTCTCAACGGGTGATCCACTTTTTACGAATCTTGACAGCTAAACCTGGAACGTAACCAGCTTTTAAAGTCCTTTAATTCCGACGTAAGGATCGCGTCGTTCGCACTTGAGTCTCAAGTAGCACAGAACCCGGATTGCTTACTTAGATAAACGTTAATGTAACTCTATAGCACCTACCACGGAGCACTACAGATACAGCAATAACTGATTCTTTCCCGTACGAGTGGCGGTGAGATTGAGATTATTTCCCTTTAATTATTTTGATTTCTCTGAACGTTAACCTAAACTTTTAAGATTCGGATGCATTTTGTTGGTACAGTCGCATATTTTGAATGTATATAGATCGTCTGGTGAGGATCCTTAATTAGGACGCACTGTTTTGACGCGGGAGGGAAAGAGAGGTTCAGTCCAGCCGTGCGCAGGGTGGTAGGGATCCTCGTCACCGCGTCAAAAAGTGGCTGTTATTACGTAGTTGAGGCCGTTTACAGGGGGTATTGTTTTGGCGGAAATGGGTGTTCAGAAGATGGAAAGGATGCTGCTAGAATTGCTTCACTCGTGTGAATACATATATCTGCTTTATTTTCATGTCACCATTCTTGTGCGTTCCCAATTATACATTCCATCTGCTCGTCGCTAGTCACATGACAGTCACATGACGTGCCCTAATCCCGCTTAGCAATTTAGTCGCAGGCTGAAAAAAAAACATGTCTCCGAGATCCGGCCCAAGATTGACAAGATATATATATTTATTATATATCATTTTTTTTTCTTCTTCTATCATTGCTCCGGTCCCTCTCCCACGTGTAAAATAGTCTGAAAATGTTGCGCTCCCTTCCTATCAAGACCGCGGCGCGAACTGCTCACAGATTCCTATCAACATCTAGACCTGTCCGATCTGCCGAAGAGGAACTTCTCAAAGTATCGCTAAACGACGCAGATGTCAATTCAATTGATACCAAAAACTTCTTCAAATACACTTGGGGAAGATGGCTCGTCAATGACGAACAAGAACGTGCTGCTCGAGAAACCAAGTTCTCACTCAAAGGACTGGCAGACGTATTAACGGAAAAAGTCGACTATCTCCAAAAGTCGCCCGTGAATGCTCAATTGCAAATCAAGACTATCGCTCCGTTCCACGAAGGTAAACATAACAAAATCTATAGAGTGGATCTTGTTGACGGTCGATCGTACTCGCTCCGGATCCCATACTCGATCGGTCTCCCGGAGTATCGAAAGGCCCGCATGCAGAGCGAGGTCGCTACTATGGACTTCCTCAAGAGAAAACACAATGTGTTAATGCCATCGGTCATTTCCTGGTCGCCTACTTCTGATAATCGGTTACAATCTGAATACCAGATCATGGACTTTGTTAGCGGAGATTCTTTAATGAAGCATTGGCATCCTGGTTCCAGCGATATCAAGGCCAAGAGCAGCACCATCAAACCAATAGTAGATCTATATAGCCAAATCGCTGAGACCCAATTTCACAGGTATGGAAGTTTATATTTTATTGAGGATGTTGCTTCAAAGTATCAGAACGATCTTCCATATGCTGGCGAGACCGACAAGGAGCTTATTGATAGATATAGAATCGGGCCCACTACCGAGAGTAGATTCTGGAAGGGCCAGAGTGGTGCTACTTCCGAACCATTCAGAGGCCCCTGGACGTCTGTTAATGACTACCTAGCAGATATTGCCAATGTTCAAATGGCATATATAGAAGAGCTTGTAGCGAGCGAGCAGGGCTCGGTTAGTGAAGAGCTCCAAAAGACGCTTGCTACGTTTGAACGGTTTGCACGTACTTCGCAGGTTCTGTTTGACGCCGAGTCGGAAAATCTACCTGGTGAGATCGTTGCTCCTCGTCTGCATCACCCGGACCTCAACCCGATTAATATTATTCACCGCACTGACCCAGTTAAATCGTATTTGCTGGACGTTGAAAATACGGCTATCCGACCTTTTCTTCTTCACGGGGCTCCTTCGTTTGTCAAGCACAAGGGCCCGAAAATCTTTAAAAAAGAAGATATTCCCGACTACGACACTCTTTCCGATGCTGATAAGCGGGCCGTAGACCATTTCATTGTCGTTACACAAAATCAGTTTGCATTTGAGTTCCTTCTTAAGCAGACCAACGAGTCGCTTTTCCCGGCGTTTTCGCCAACCATCAAGCGTCGGCAAGAACTGGTTCAAACTGCCCTTAAAACGTCAGTGTCTACTAAAGACTACATCGACCTCGACTATGATATTCTACGGCTTGCACAAGAATGGCAGTTCTTGTCGCTTTCTCGTCCTTTCCCTATAGATTATAGCCAGTCTCAGCTCGATGCCTATGTGCAAGACATGGATGCCTGGAGTAAGCACGTTCTTGATAACCCGTTCCTGGAGACCCGTGGTTGGGTGCCTCGCGACATGTTTGAACAGCTTCTTGGTGAAGGGACGGTTGTTAGGAAGGACAATGGAAACTACCAGTTTGCCCGTCCATTCTCTGTCTGATCATTGGGCACTTTGTATATATACACATACATGTAACCTTGACCAACCTTGTAGATATATATATATATACATCTACAGTCTCATTTGTCTATGTACTCCGTCACCTCTCCGAGAGGGCCGTTTCCAGCTGTTTCAGGGGGATCGCCAGGGTCCACCACGCGGAGCCGCGCCCGCGCGTTGCATTGGGGGTCGGCCAGGAGGTCAGCCAGGCGCCCGCGAGATAGATCTAGACACCGACGGTTGGCCCTATTCACCAACTAGACACGCTACTCCTCCCTCGAACCCACTTGTGTACTCCCGAAAGCGGTCGGTTCCCCCCCTCCTCGACGTCCGTCCTTCGTTCGAAACCCGACCCGAGTTGCTCACTAGTCCTGGCAGGCCCCCAAACCTGTTGTCCCAGCCCTAACCGCGCTTCGTGAACCAATCAGCAGGAAGAACTGCCGCTAGCAATTTCGGGCTGGAACGAAAACTCCAACCTTGATTTTTCACCCACACGGCGGAACCCTCCACGCACATGCATATTTAACTGCCGCAATTCCCATTTTTCAGCCGGCTTCTTTCCTCTTTTCTCCCTTTACTCCAACCCAATTGAATCGATCCAAAATGTCCTTTGTCCGCGCTTTCAGACCCATCCAAAGACGAGCTTTCTCTGCCTCTGCCTACAATGTAAGTGCGCGATGTGAGGGTGGGTGTGGTTTTTGAGCCTCCGGCGGCTGGGCGCTGCCCAGACCCGTAGCTCGCTTCGCTCGGTTCCACGGAGTGCTGACTGCGTAGCCGCCAATGCCCCCAACTAACGTCGCTATCTAGGCCACTAAGGTCGCCGTTCTCGGTGCTGCTGGCGGTATCGGCCAGCCGTTATCTCTGTTGCTCAAATTGAATAAGGACGTTAGTGAGCTCTCGCTTTATGATCTCCGTGGAACCCCCGGTGTCGCAGCCGACTTGTCCCATATCAATACCAACTCCACAGTTGCTGGTTTCACCCCCGACAAGGGCGGTATCGAGGCCGCTTTGAAGGGTGCTGAGATCGTGGTGATCCCTGCCGGTGTGCCCAGAAAGCCCGGTATGACCCGGGACGATTTGTTCAACACCAACGCTTCCATTGTCCGTGACTTGGCCAAGGCTATTGGTGACGTTGCTCCCAAGGCTTTTATCCTTATCATTTCTAACCCCGTCAACTCTACTGTTCCAATTGTTGCCGAGGTCTTGAAGTCCAAGGGAGTCTATGATCCTAAGCGGTTGTTCGGTGTCACCACTCTTGACGTGGTCCGTGCTTCTCGGTTCATCTCCGAGGTCCAAGGGACTTCTCCTGATAACGAGGATGTCACTGTCATTGGTGGTCACTCTGGTGTCACCATTGTTCCTCTCGTGTCTCAATCCAACCACCCTTCTATCTCTGGTGAGGTTCTTGACAAGCTCATCAACCGGATCCAATTCGGTGGTGACGAGGTTGTCAAGGCTAAGGACGGGGCTGGTTCGGCCACCTTATCCATGGCCCAAGCCGGTGCCAGATTCACTTCTGCGGTTCTTCGTGCCGTCAAGGGCGAAAAGGACGTTGTCGAGCCCACTTTTGTCGAGTCTCCTCTTTTCAAGGACGAGGGCATCGACTTCTTCTCTTCCAAGGTCACTCTCGGCCCCAACGGTGTTGAGCAAATCCACCCTCTCGGACCCCTCAGTGAAGTCGAGGAGCAACTTGTCGCTGCTGCCAAGGTCGACCTCATCAAGAACATCAAGAAGGGTAAGGAGTTTGTCGCTCAAAACCCTTAAACGGGCTCGCTCCGGCGCCAATGCTCCAATGCTCCATATAGAGTATGAATAAAAACGTTAGTGTGTACTGGAAATGCCTCCGGCGGCCGGGCGCTGCCCGGACCCGTTTGCTCGCTTCGCTCGTTGAGGGGGGGTGGATGGGTAATGGGTGGTCGCACATGCAGGGTGCGCCCTGCATGGTGTCAGACGATAAATGGCGATAAACTTCCAGCGCTGCTTGGCTGGTTTTGCCGACCAGGCGTCCCTGTTTCACGTCGTCTCTGACCGGATCCCCCTACCTTGAGCTGGTAATCTCCAGAACCCGTTGAGAGAGCCCTCCCCCCTCGCAGACTCGTGGAGCGAGCACCACGGGTCCGGGCAGAGCCCGGTCGTTGGAAAGTAGCTGTTCGGTAAAGTGAGATATTGTATTTATCAAGGATGAAAAAAAAAAAAAACTTGGCACTGGTGCATGTATAGGGGTGAAGAAGGTAGCCCCTTAATTAAATATTGCATATACAGACCGGGAAGCTGGATGGGTTGGGTGCGATGGGCAATGGGTTATGTTAAAAGAGTAAATGCGGTAGATGTTTAGAGTTGGAGGACGATAATGGTAGGGAGGTATCACGACGCCTTGCTTTCAGGGGATAAGGTGGGCAGGAGAGAGATGGGCACGAATTGTATCGGGGTTGGACATGTGAAGAACGTTAATCAGGTACACAACGTACAACGGTACACAGCGTACAACGGTACACAGCGTATAACCGTACTACGGTAAAACGTATATCGTCCGTATAAAGTTGAGGTACAAGTCCGATTGCGTTTCATGGTACCTCAATGAGGCGGACCAGGATGTATAAAGTGATATACATGGAGTTAAAAAGATCGGTGAGGTAGTATCAAGGTACGGAACAGGAAGTAAGGAACAGCAAGGTTTTGAGGGAGCATGAGAGGGGTGTGAGTGAGTGAGGAGGAGGAGGAGGAGGAGGAGATTGACGTGGATCAGCAAGCCAAGCAGACACAACATCATCGATGGGCAGCGATAATTTCAGGCCCGAGATACAAGTGGAACAGGGCCCTGATTAGGTTAAGCTAATGAATGACAGGGGTACGAGATGCAGGGGCATGGGGGGAAAAAGATGCTCGAGCGAGAAGTAGCCGTAGATTGGGAAGGGCTTTTCTATGACCTCGGTGACCAGCAATCGGCCAGCCCACCACAGTCGTGCCAGGCATGGTCGGCGAAGCGAGCTGGGAAATTATCCCTGCTGCCGCTGAGGGCATCGGTTTCGCTTACAGTCCATGATATATGCTATAATGCTAGTTAGCGGTTGCGTGCCAGCGGTCCACGAACCAATATCACCTCGAGGTGCCAGCCCGCTGAGCATCTCGAGCGCAGCTCGAGCAACGGGTCTGGGCAGCGCCCAGCCGCCGGAGGCAGCCTCCGGCGGCTGGGCTCTGCCCAGACCCGTGGTGGTCGCTTCGCGACCGGCGACGGTCGGCAACTCTAATTCGAAACCCGACCCAGCGGTCCCGTCGGCTGCCGCCCTGCACGTCTGTCTCAGCCGGCTTGTTTCACGAACCGTCGTCGCTTCTTCGCGAGCAAGCGGGCCCATGAAACAGCTGCGACCGCGCCAGCAGCATTGTCCGCACGCGATTCACCGTAGCCCAGCTCGTCGTTAGCTGGACTGCCACCCTCCCACCATCTGCCCAGGCTTATTCCCGTCATCGCGCGACCGGACCTGCCACCGCGAACCGCGAATCGCCAACCGCGCAACACAACAGCCTGCCAACTAACTGCTTCATCGAAGTTTATTATTCGCCCGCCGCCAGCCATAAACCACAAACCCAATTAGCCTAACCAGCATGTCTGAACCACCCTCCACCCCTAAGCAGAATCCTCAGCATACGCGATGCTGCTGGTCTGACGCTTATTCTGCTCGTATCGGAACAGTGCAACTGTCGTCCATTGGCGTCATGGACGTCCGATGTTGGCGATTAGTAATTTGAGAGGCTTTTCTTTTCTCTGTCTGGTCGGTCGGCCTGCCTTTGTACTCGGCGCATACACGGCAGATCGTAGCTTGCCTTGCAATTAAGACGCGTCCAGAACTTAATTAACGAGCCACGCGCCCAATCGGTTCGGTGGATTCATCGCTTCGCTTCGCTGCTCTCCTGTCCTGTTGTCGCTACGCTACTCATTTGTCTGCCTCCGGCGGCTGGGCGCTGCCCAGACCCGTGGTGCTCGCGATGCGAGCGGTCGCGCCGAGCCCCTGGGCTTTCAAGGCTGTTTTGTTTACACAACAAACCTGCCCTGGAGCTGTTTCACTCTCTCTCTTTCCTTTTATCTCTTTTCTTTCCTTTCTCTGCACACCGGCCCACCTCGCCCCCAACTCCCTCTTCACCCCCAACTCCCACTTCTCCCACTTCTCCCGCACCTCGCTCTCCTCTCCCACTCCTCCCACTCCTCTCCCACCTCCCTCTCCTCTCCCACCTCCCTCTCCTCTCCCACCTCGCTCTCCTCTCCCACTCCTCTCCCACCTCGCTCTCCTCTCCCACTTCTCCCACTCCTCTCCCACCTCCCTCTCCTCTCCCACCTCCCTCTCCTCTCCCACTTCTCCCACTCCTCTCCCACCTCCCTCTCCTCCCCCCAAACGCGACTCGCTCGCGCGCTAAGTCGCGTCCCCCAAAAAGAAATGGCCCTCGCAAAAACAGAAATATTCCTCCCGCAAAAACAAATTCTCAAACCCTACCGGGACGCGCAATTCCCTGACAACCGATCTACCACTGGCCTACCACTGCCCATCACACCATATCCATCCTCTCTGATCTGCCGTGTAGTGCTGATACACGAAAATCTATCCAGTGCGTTTTTCTGTACCTTCCTGTCTCTTGCCGGTTCCTTTCTGGTTCCACTGTCGCGCTCAGCACCGGGTGCTTCTGGTTGCTGCTGCTGCTTCGACTACGACTACGACTGCTGCTGATACTGGCGCTGCTTCTGCTTGCTGCACATTCATTTTCTTTTTCTTTTCCTTCTTTTGATTTTGTCTCTTTCCATCTCTGCTCTGTCAGTGGCTCGGTCAGGTCTGGCTCGCACGCTCTATCGGTGTTGTTTTTTAGTGCCCTCCAAGAAAGTACTAATACCCTCTTCATCGCACCTTCTTTTTTTTATATATATATATCTTCCGGTTCCTCTTCCTTTGTATTTCATTGCCGTGTTTCAAGTACTTTTCGAGTTTATTTATTAGTAGTTGGATAGTGAGTGGTTGTTCTTACTATCGTTTGTATCTGCTATTGTAGTTTATTGTGTATCGTGATTGGTGCTACTGGTAGTACGCTTTGTGAGGTCCATATACTGCTACTGATAGTACGCTTTGTGATACGCTTTGTGAGATCCATATACTGCTACTGATAGTACGCTTTGTGAGATCCATATACTGCTACTGATAGTACGCTTTGTGATACGCTTTGTGATACGCTTTGTGATACGCTTTGTGATACGCTTTGTGATACGCTTTGTGAGATCCATATTCTGCTGCTAATAGTATACCGTTCGTAAGACCCATATACTGCTACTAATAGTACGCTTTGTGATACGCTTTGTGAGATCCTTACACTGCTACTAACAGTATACCGTTCGTAAGACCCATATACTTTGATACTTTGTACCACCTATACGTTCTTCACTCCTCATTCTTGTACAACCTATACGTTCTTCACTCTTCATTCTTGTACGACCTATACGTTCTTCACTTTTCATTCTTGTACGACCTAGACACTCTTCTCTCTTCATACTTGTACGACCTAGACACTCTTCTCTTCATACTTGTACGACCTAGACACTCTTCTCTCTTCATACTTACACGACCTTGACACTCTTCTCTTCATACTTACACGACCTAGACACTCTTCTCTCTTCATACTTACACGACCTAGACACTCTTCTTAATAATACCATCGTCGTAATCATACTAATCGCCATCGCCATGTCATACCTAACTTCTTCTCCCTCTACTCTCATATACCAATCTCCCTCGTCAAATTATAGCCCCGGCCAAGGCTTACTGTCTGCATCGTCATCCTCCACCTCTCTTTATAACCACCATCATCATAACCTCCATGTAGGAATCAATTCTCCTTCTACAATGACTTCGTCTGTATCAATGCCTTCGCTGAGCTCGTACGGCCAACACCAACACCACCAGACGGCCGCTTACTATGACACTCTGAGTCCTTCCATGCTCATGTTGGGCGACCAATTGACTACTCCTCACACCCCTACTACTAGTAACTACGGCTCTATGCAATTGGCTCAATCCCCTATAAAAATGGAACGGTCCAGAACAGCTGCCACCCCGGGTTATTATGAGGATGACCAGCACCACCAGTTACAGCTTCAAGACCAACACCAATTGCAACTACACCACCAGCTCCACCGACAGCAACAGCAACAGCAACAACTACAACTACACCACCACCACCAACAACAATTCGTTGCCTCGAACCAATCTCTAGCTGGCTCTGCTATTCCCGCTCCTCATCCACATCCACCTCCACCTCCACATACCTACCAACAGCCTAGTGATTATGTCGTCCAGTCTCAATCGGCGTTCCCTACTGCTTTGACCTCGAAACGCCATTCTGCCCCTTCGGGCCTCGCGGCAGAAAGAGCAAGATCAAACTCTACCTCTTCCATTTACTCCTACGGCGGGCCCGTCTTTCAAACACCCCTACGAAGAAATAACAGCCATCTCCTTAGTCCGTCCTCGTCGACCACCTCAAACGGATCCTCGGCCGGTCTAATGACCCCAGGCTCGGCTTCGTCAACCGCTTCTGCTTGGGCTCTTTATAACACCGCCAATCGCACCACCTCCAACCCATTAATTTATTCCTCCTCAAATCAATCATCGGTCGCTGGTACCCCTCTGACTCCCACAAGAAGATACACCGATTTTGGCGCCGGCGTCAAACTGGACTTTTCTTCTGCAAAACAACTGTCGAGTGTTAACTCCACTCCAGACACTCTCAATGGGTCTCCTCCTACCTCTACCTCTACCTCTACCTCCACCTCCACCTCCACCTCTACCTCCACTCCTACCTCCATCTCTACCTCCACCTCCATCAACAAAATCACCTCTCCACCAAGTGCTACTACAATAGTCAATACCACTCCCACAACAGGAGGTATCAATCCATTCTACAAGCCATCTGCATATATCCAACAACAACAGCTGATGCAAAAACAACAACAAACTCAAGACCAACAAAAACTCGTGCTCTCTCAACAGCAAAAGTACAGCGTCGGTTCTCCAGTATCCAAAAACATCTCCCAATCAGACGACGAAGAAGAGTCTGCCTCGGATGACTCTGATTTGTCCACCGACGACTATCAATTCCGTCGCAAGTCTTCTGGAACCACCTCTCCTACCTCGGTTATGGACGCTGGCCCTCCTCCTGTCATGGGCTCGCTCTCTGGTTCTGTCACTCCTATTGCTACCACGTCTTCTTCTTCAATTGCTGCTGCTGCTGCCGCGGCTGCTGCTACTGCTCTAGAAGTCCAAACTTATAGCCCTCCATCATCGGCCGCTCCTTCTTTAACCTCCTCCGAACCTTCTTCTGCTCCAAATAGCCCCGATTCTCCCTCCACTGAGTCGTCTTACAACCATCTTTCCATCAAGCAAGAAGAACGTCCACATCATCAACAGTTGCAAATCCCAAACTATTCTCTCATGACCAACCACCAACGACTCCTCGGCAACAACTCTCAATACCAGTTCTTCGACACTGTTGCTGCTCCAAGTGCCCCTGGCGAAGGGTCTCTTCGACTTCTTCCTGGAAAGGGTCTACCTGGCAGACCGCCAAAAAACCTCGTTGCATCTAAACCTCACAGATGCCATGACTGTATGAAGACGTTCCGAAGGTTAGAGCATCTCAAACGACACACCAAAATCCACACCGAAGAACGCCCCTTCACCTGTGACATTGTCGGCTGTAACCGGACGTTTTCCAGATCGGACAATTTACGTGCTCATCGCAAAACCCATATGAAGCGAGGAGGAAGAAACATTTACATTGAGGGCCTAACTACCGAGGCCAGTCAGTAAAGTAAAGTAGCCAGTTTTCTTCTCTCTTTCTTTCTTCTCTTTCTTTCTCTAAATGCTGGTTCATTTCATGGGAATCAAAATGACCTCTGGTTCCTCTATTTATTCACTCATTTTTATTATCTGACTATTTTATTGCATTTATGTGTGATCACATTAGGATATTCTGTTTTTAAAATTTTTTTTCCTTGGTTCTTTTTTTTTTTATCGTATCTAGTAATAATGACACCCCGTTGCATTTGTTCTTCTCTCGGGTCTCACGCTGCCTCCGGCGGCTGGGCTCTGCCCAGACCCGTTGCTCCGCTTCGCGGAGTGTCTCAGGGTGGGTCGACGATTATGAACCTAGCATTGCGTTTAATGATCCGGGCTGGGGCCTGCCCGCGAAGCTGGACCCGGAGAAAACGCCAAGGGCCGAAGCTGAAGCGCTTCTTTTAGCTGCTCAACCACATCGGTTGACGAGGTGATCATAAAGACCCGCAGCTGCTGCCACTTGTCAAGAAGCTGGCTCAGCTGCCGCGTAAACAGTTCGGCGGAAAGTCGGCCCTTTGTCTGCCTCAAAAGAGCAATGTGGTCCCGTAGTATTCGAAACGTATTTGTCAGTCGCTGCTTGAATAGCGACTGATACTCACTGGCAACGTCAACATTTGAAAGAATATCTCCGACAGTATAGAGACGAGCTATTCTACTTCTTGTAGTGGCCGATTCGTGCTCAATGGACGTGCAAATGATGTCGACAACTTCTTCCGCTACGCTCTCATGTTCTACTGCAAATGCCATCACTCGCGCTATCGACCCTCGTTCATATGATACATAATGGAGAAGCGCTGTCAAGTGAAGGGTTCCTATTTCACCTAAAAAGGTTTTATGCGTTGGTAATGAAGAAGCTATTTGAGGACCACTCTCCAATCTATCTATTTCGCTATCCAAAGTTTGTGGTGGGAATGGCGGCACAAACCACATATTCGGGAACAATTCCATAGGCACAGCAAACCTAGCTCCTTGCCGTTGGCACGTCTGCCAGTCGTTCAGAGAAACAGTCATTCTACTAATCATCCCGCTACTAGAATGTTTAGTCAATCCAAAGGACTTTGCAAGACACATGACCTTCCACCGATAGTAAACGTGCAGAGGAAGATCGAAATTGAACAGAAATTCAAATTCTCGGTTGTTTTGTTGTTCTTCCATTAGAGATAGTTCGAACGCTGGTCCATATTTTAGCACATTCTCTACAACCATATTTACGAGTTGAAAGGTCTTGATATCCAGAGGATAGTCCACGGGAACGTTGGTTTGAGAGGTATTTTTGGTGTCGGTGCTTGTTCTGTATCCGTTGAACGGAGTAGAAAGGGAAGATGACAGGGAGTTTAGAAACGCTAGAGCGGCAGCAGTGGGGGTGGTAGCGTTTGTTAGAGAAGCGTTCGTAGGAGTAGAGTTCGTTAGAGAAGAGTTCGTTAGAGAAGCGTTCGTAGGAGTAGAGTTCGTTAGAGAAGCGTTCGTTAGAGAAGCGTTCGTTAGAGAAGCGTTCGTTAGAGAAGCGTTCGTTAGAGAAGCGTTCGTTAGAGAAGTGCTCGTAGGAGTAGAGTTCGTTAGAGAAGATCTCGTTAGAGAAGAGTTCGTTAGAGAAGCGTTCGTTAGAGAAGCGTTCGTAGGAGTAGAGTTCGTTAGAGAAGCATTTCTAGAAACGTTAGAAGCGTCACTATGAACGCTACCGCCTGCAAATATCGCACTATTCATCTCGCTCTGCAATTCACTCTCAAGACTTGCTCGGTCGGAAAACTCAACTGCCAGTCGATTCCCACGCCCGATATAATAGTCGTCCAAACCATCCCTTATCAAATCGCCTGATCGTCGGTTTGAAACTGCCACAAACGCACATTGGCCATTGTCAGTGATTTTTATGTCATTGACATTCGAGAGCTCTCCAATGCTACTATCACTGTCAGCCATATTGTCATTCAAAATGGGCCAAATCAGATCGTACACAAAGCTGGCAGATTCGATCTTGCCTGCATTTAAAAGGCCAGATATCTTCACGATCCAGATGTTACTAGAGCCATAAACTATTGGTGGAACGCTGAGCCCACCGGTCTCGATCTGGGAATCTGATATATGAGTACCATCTTTAGCCAGACGATCCTTTACTAACGGTAGAGCCAACGGCCTTTTGACAAAATGTCTTGGAGGTGCCATTGCATTGTGAGTTAAAGGAATGGGATTAACGCATTTATATTTGCAAAGATGGTATTTTTTTTTTGAAATGTCGATGTCAGCTCCAGGTCCAGTCAGGTCCAGCCAGGTTCAGGTTCAGGTTCAGGTTCAGGTTCAGATCCAGATCCACTGTTGATATACCAATCCCCACACAGTGCGGCTCACGTTAATCTAACTAACTAATCTAGAAATAAAACAAGAGAATTAATAGTTTAAAATTTAATATATAGAGCTACTTGCCAGTAGCAAGCCTAGTCCTGCCTTCATCTCATATGCCTAGCCGCTCTACAAAATCTGTCGTGCCAAGCCAGCTCCTCCTAACGTAGAACTGCTAGTAAACTCTTGACCTTTCATAGCCGCCAATAAATAACAAATAGAAGCGAATGTCAATAGAATAGCCACTGCCAGTAACGACGTGACCATCAGGCCACACGATCCATATTGGATGGCCGCCATGCTAGACCGCTTGGTTAGTACAAATGCGTTTGGCGGGTGTGCTCAGCTCAGACCTGTAGCTCCTCCGCTTCAGACCTTCGGGCGCGGTACTCACGCAAAATAGAACCCGGCACGTGGTAGGTTCTGATTAAACATCCGAATAAACGACGCAAACTTGTCGGTGATTGGACATATTCTCAATAGGAACGGGATCTCCACAAACACAAGAATCAGTCCTTGGACGCTAGACGTTTGGCAGTTAGTATTTGTCGGGAATATATTTTTTTATAATTTAAAGCTCCTAGTCCGTAGCTTTCCATAAGCTCGCTTCTCCATTGCTGTCACTCATCGTATATCATCTCCTTAACAGTTTCTCCAACCGTTATCCACTTACATGCAAATGATAGAAAATAAAATAACCAGGTTGGTATGGAATATATTGGCGATTCCAAGCGCAACACAGAGAATGATGCACAAGACACCGATCCTAGACGTCGTCCAGTTAGTACGCGTGCGAGCGCTCACAAATGAGATTATGGTTATTCTAGTGACGTGCTCGTTATGACAGCCCCGGGCTCGAAACTCACCATTGGCCGTATATACTAAAATTACGGGTCCTTAACTCGTCTTGAAACCCCATTGTGGACTGCTATAGCTACAACAAAGTCTGACAAGAATGAAAGAAATTGAAATAAAGAATCAAAACGTGGTTGTAGACAGGTGGAGGGACGGAGTGAAGCGAAGCTAAGCGACTGTTTATGTTAGTCGGTGAACCCTGCGCTGTACAGTTAGCCGTATAGGCGCGCTGCGGCGGCAAGAAAGAATGGCCAGGCAGAAAGGAATGAGTGAGTTTTGGTAGCACAGCCTGGCGATGTAAGATCGTTAACAAGCAGTGGTCATGGGCTGACTTCGAGACTGACAGCCAGTCAGGCCGGTCGCCGGCAGCGACCGAAGCAACAGCAACAGAACGGGTTTGGACAGAGTCCAATCGCCAATCGCCAGTGCCAGTGCTAGTGCTAGTGCCAAGTCGAAACAGAAACAGAAGCAAAAAAAACTAAACTGGATATATATTAAAAGCTACAACTAAAATATCAGTTAGTAACATAAACTCAAGAACATGAAAACCCAGTATTCATCTACCAAATCAATTTCATATCAGAGTTCATTCGTTTTCTCTCCATAAATGAATCAGATAATGTAGATAAGTATTTGAAATAAAGTTCATCATTTGAAATTGAGGCGGTATAGATGTGGACTAAGCTACTTACTATGAGATCCACAACCGATGAATGGCCGACAAAAAGGTTAGAAATTAACTACTTCTGCCTATTGAACATTTTGAAAAATTTCCCTTTTACAAGCCAAGCCGCCTAAAGTTAAAACTGCACCACCACTTCTCTTCTCCCAACGGTAGGTTACACATTTTTATTTTCTACATGTAATCCGGTATAAGAATAAAATATGGGGGTTTATAAATATTGCATATAGCATATGGAATCAACTATTGGTGGTAGGTTATATAAGCGCGGCTCGGCGGTTCTCAGAACAAACTTGGGTTGTAGGCACGCCAGTCGCTCGCCTCGCACTCCCACAACTCCAACTCGCCTCGCTCGCCTTGTCTCCACCCTCGTCCTTCAGTCAATCTATTTCGACAATTCGTCGAGCTTGCTCTTAGCAGCCGCCTCAGCTTTGGCAATCTGCTCGTTTAAAGCCTTGGCATCGACATTACGCACTTCAGAGAATTCTTTAATCTCGGCAGAATTGCTGGGGAGTTGGATTCCTGGCAACCCATGGCCATGTTGTTTGCCCTCGGCATGGTCGTCTTTAGGAAGAACGGTATGAGAAAACTTGTTATCATCAGACATTTTGGCTCGGTTTTTTGTTTAATTGGAAGAGTGTGAGATGTGGATTGGCAGTTGTATTTCGTAAGTTACCTTTTAATTTGAGAGATGGTATGAGAGAAGGCTTAAAGTGGCAATCGACTTGTATTTATATGAGGACAGGACGAACATGAGGCGGTGGACCAGGGCAAGGGTGGAAAGCAAAGTAGGAATTCAGGGGGGAAGTAAAAGGCGGGTAGAGAGGGATGGTGATGGGCAGAGAATAGAGGCAGAGAGTATGCGTGAGTGTGAATTATTCGGTAGAGACAACGCGGTTCTGTACTGGGAATTGAGTGGCTCTGGTAATAATCGTTCCATCGGTTACTGCTGTTGCTATCTGATAATGTATACTTACTGTGCATAGCGTGATGGGTGGTTTATCTTATCTTTCGACCTAACCCAGTGAGAAGTTGCTCTCCACAGGATCGAGAGGAGAAAGCAACTATCAAAACTGGGTACTAAATGTAGTGCTGGTAGGTAGCAAATAGTGACATGTTTGATCAGTAACTGGGTACTAAACGTAGTGCTGGCAGGTAGTAAATAGTGACATGTTTGATCAGTGCTGGTAGGTAGTAAATAGTGACATGTTTGATCGAGCTGGCAGAGCAATGGATTCTGTGATCGCTGCGTTTAATAAAACCAGGCAATAGCCCGTGCGGTTAGAAAATAACGGGATGACGATGATACATAGAGGAACTCGTTTTACGAAACCAGTACAGCTTATTATACCGGTGAATGGAGTTGACTGTAGGTACAGGAGGAGACGACTGACTTGTACATAGACCACCTATCTATTCTTAAAGCGCTACACTTTTTTTTTGGTCAAAACGAATATTGGTCTAGCATCGGCGTGCCAATGCTCTTATTCTATATACAAACCAAAAGTGATTACTTCAACAGCCATAGCTGGATGCTAACACAGTACAGTTACTAGATAGACTTTGTAAAAGTGTCACTACCAAGAATAATCGAGTTAGAGGTGCATTTTATACAACTTTCAGTCTAATAAACACGCTCGCTATTTTATTTCGCCAATCTAAATATAAAAGAATAAATCAAACGGAGAGTTGAGTCTGCATGATAAGATAAGAGAATCTGCATGTTACGCTCTGATTCGGGCAGTTTATTCGGCCATCCCTGCAAGATAAGGTATTACAGGAAGAGGTTATCATCCCAGGTGTTTTAGTTTTTGATATCTTTTGGACACAGTCGAAAACATTGCTATTACGTTGAGTAGCGTTATCTAATTACGTGTTATTACCTTGATTCGTGTTATCTAATTACATGTTTGAATACAAGGTGTATATGTGATTACCTGGACTCGCGTTATCTAATTACATGCTTGAATACAAGGTGTATATGTGATTACCTGGACTCGTGTTATCTAATTACATGCTTGAATACAAGGTGTATATGTGATTACCTTGACTCGTGTTATCTAGTTATTATGCTTGAATACAAGGTGTACATGTTATTACCTTGATTCGCGTTATCTAATTACATGCTTGAATACAAGGTGTATATGTGATTACCTTGATTCGCGTTATCTAATTACATGCTTGAATACAAGGTGTATATGTGATTACCTGGACTCGTGTTATCTAATTACATGCTATTACCTTCGCATTATCTAGCTATTATGTTTGAATACCAAGTACATCATTCGGCTGACAACCGTCAACCCATATAGCACTGAAACAGCCCGTACGCTTTTATAGACACACTTCACCGGCCTACGACTCATGGCACTGCCGTCACATGCTGAATCCTTTACTTAGCTCTTCATTGATACTATTATTACCAATGGTTTCACCTGTATGTTTATTTTCTTTTACTTATACTCTCTCTTACTCTCTTACTCTCATAGTCTTAGTTACCAGGCCACCCCAATGCCAATGGCTTCTTTCTTGGTCCCACCGAACAATTGAATTTTTACCTGTTCCACGACCTATACGCCCGCCAAAACCGCCTCAACGTCTAACTAGCACAAGTTAGAAGGTTTGAGTTTTAGGTTCTTCACCGCTAGATACTCATAAAGGCTTAATATTTTATTTTTACGCCAAGGAAGGTGGTTGTCCACCGCATTTTCTCATGCTCTTCAAGCCAAGCCCTGCTTGTAAGAGCCAAAGGTCATGTTCTGCCTGCCTGGGGCTATAGCGGGCGTAGTAGGGCATTGCTGCTGGGACGCAGTTGATATGTACGGCTCAGCCATTGTCTGCCAGTCCTAAGCCTACCAACATGGGTGGGCCGTCTCCTCATGCTATCAGGCAGGCCTCATCCATCATCCCGTCATCCTCCCCCTTATATATGCAGACCGGCAGCAGCAAGAGACAACCAATTCCATACGAGCTGAAGCTGAAACTGCAACTGCAACTGGAATTGAAACTGCAATTTGGATCCAAACTGACTTTAAAGAACACTTGTGGGAGTTGAACTTTTTTGGTCCCTTGTATCATCATCACCACTGAACTGTACCACCTTATACTATTGCCAGCCTACCCGTCCAATCACACCATCGTCAGCCCCGTTATTCCATTGTCTAGTCCTAATATCTGACCATCCAGTCCATCACCTTTACTTCTCTTCATAGTAGTATTCTATTCTTAGTCCAGCTCATTACTGTCATGACCAGCATTCAAAGCATTCTTGGTAAAGTCACTGGACAACCAGCATCGTATTCTAAAAAACATGCGTACGCGTTTGGCAGAGTTCTAGGAGCTGGTACGTTTGGCGTCGTGAGAATCGCAAAGGTCGATTCGTCGCGAGAGCCAGTGGCAGTCAAAATCATTCTGAAAAAAACATTGAAAGGAAATGAGCAAATGGTGCTGGAAGAAATCAAAATGCTTCAAAAGCTACATCACTCCCATATTGTAGAATTTAAAGATTGGTTTGAAAGTAGAGACAAGTTCTACATCGTCACTCAATTGGCGACTGGCGGAGAGCTATTCGACCGAATCATCGATCAAGGCCGGTTCACGGAAAAAGACGCTTCCAAATGTATTGAAAACATCGTTGATGCTGTCAACTACATTCATGCTAAAGACATTGTTCATCGAGATTTAAAGCCGGAAAACCTTTTGTACGTCACGAAGGAGCCGACCAGTGATCTAGTTCTAGCTGATTTCGGCATTGCCAAGTCGTTATCTTCACCAGAGGAAAAGCTCACGTCAATGGCAGGCTCTTTCGGATACGCTGCGCCAGAGGTTCTAAAAGGCACTGGCCATGGCAAGCCGTGTGATATCTGGTCATTGGGCGTCATTTCATATACAGTACTATCAGGTTACTCTCCGTTCCGGTCCGAGACGGTCGAAGACTTCCTTGAAGAAGTAAACGATAAGTTCGAGGTTGTATTTCATAAACGATACTGGAAGGACGTATCTCCATCTGCCAAGGACTTCATTGCCAGAATGCTACAAGTGAACCCAGACAAGCGACCCACGGCCGACGATCTTCTGACAGACCCCTGGCTCACTAGAGAAGCCGAACTGGCGACCACCGACCTGCTGCCCAATATCCGGTCTGGCTTTAATGCTCGCGCCAAGTTCAGGCTGGCCATTGAAGCAGTTAAACTGGCCAATCGTATCAAGGCGCTCGAAATGGGTGACGAAGGCACACAGGAAGAAGAAGAAGTGCCTGAAGAACGCGAGGGCCTACTCAAATATTTCCGTCACTCCACCCAAGGCTCCACGTCGTCGACAAGCTCCTCTTTGGCCAACTCCCATTCAACCAAGTCTCCCGGCGCCCGCCTACAAGAGATCGTTCTTGCTGCGCAGCGCGCCAAAGAAATCGAGCTCGAATGTGGCACCAGCAAAGAAAACGAATCTACCTAGCGAATATCTAAATAAATGTGTCTGTATTCCTGCCTCCGGCGGCTGGGGCTCCGCCCCAGACCTGGTTGCTCCGCTTCGCGGACTACCACGTCCCCAGCGCCTCCGCGAAGCGGAGCAACCGGGTCTGGGCAGAGCCCAGCCGCCGGAGGCACGCCATAGCATAGCGTAATAAAAGCAGTTTAATTCAAAGCAGGGCGGTGTTTTACAAAAGCCTCCAGATCGTCTTTGGTGGCTACCCCAAGGACGAATTTACGAGTGTCGTCGGTGATGACTGCGAACTGCTCGCCTTGGCTGAAGAACTTTTCGAGCTCTTCGAGAGGAGTGTCTGGTGTGATCTTTTCAAATGGCCGCGCCTTGGACTTGGACTTGACGAACTTGATGTAATGATCGGCCACTTTATGAGACCCTGCCGTGCTGGCTTGTTGCTCGAGCTGTTCAGCCGTCAAGTATCCAAGCAGTCTCTTGGTCTTGGATGATACTACTGGTAGGTACGAGAACGAGCGTTCGTACGATAGATCTAACGCTTCTCCTAAAAGCATATTCGGGTCAATGGTCAGAGCAGGGGGTCTGTCCAGGTCTTCCACCGTAGCCTGTTGTTTTGTTAGTATAGACGCTTAGTGTGAAACCACTCGTATCGCATCCACTTACCCCGCGGTAGTCTCTCGTAGCGGTTTTTGACATTTTGCTGATAGAGATGGTTCAAAGTGGACCTTCAGGCTGATTCACAGACATCGGACGCACTTGGTACCTGCCAGTTATGAAAATATTAAGGGTCCATATGTTTCAGAGCCGCGTACGGCTCCTAACCCTTGGCGAGGGATGGAGCGAGTTATATAGAGACAAAAAGGGTCTGAAAGTAACGAAAGTAGCGGGTTCAGGTGATATAGTGCAGTGTAGGTTAAGTGGTGTGTCTGGTGTTTGGTGTCTGGCGAAGTATTAGTCGAATTGGGTACTTTTCAGCGCTTCTGCTGATGGACGAGTAGTGGCAGGTCGCTTTATGTTAGAGATTTAGCGTGACTTATTTTCCACGGTCAGAGGCCTTTAAAGGGCTCAAAATAAAAGCTATTGTATGTCATAACCATTGATAAGACTTTAATGCCGCTATTAAGTTTTGTTTGTTGTTTCTCGTTGCAATATATATCCTCTTCACCAGCTCAACGTCTGCGCCGCACTCGCCTCTCGACTTGCGGCTATTTCTATAATCGCATCCTCTTCCTAGATCGCTTACTACAAGGATTTGACATTCCACGTCTAGTATGTCTTTTTATGGAGAAAAAGAGCTTCCAAAGGGCAAATGGGATCTTGAAGAGTATGCTAGGAAGGGCCGGGAACGTCAGCAGGCCGAATATGAGCGGCGGCAGCGAGGCGGACGAGAACCAACTCCCGAAGACCCTTCCATAGCAGCACATCGAACAGACCGAATCGATATTTATGAAGGGTTGAATCAAGTGACGCTGGTCCCTGCCGGAGCATCTACTGGCAAGCGAGGGAAAGGTGCCGGGTTCTATTGTCAGGTGTGTGATTTGACATATAAAGATTCCATTCAGTATCTGGATCATATCAACTCCAAGCAGCACTTGTATGCCTCAGGGCAGACGGAGTCTAATAAGCGAGCCACAGTTGGCGATGTTCGCAAGCGGCTCGAATATCTCCGGTCGGCTCAGAAAGACAAGAGCAAGCGACTTGACTACGATATAACCAGACGAATTGCATTACGGAAACAGCTTGAGCAGGATGAGCTCGCGAAAAAGCTCAAGAAGCGAGCGGACCGGAAAAGCACGCAACTAGCACTCGAGGCGCCGCCGGACGCTCCCACAGAAATGTCCAATCTTATGGGATTCTCCGGCTTCACGTCGTCCAAAAGGTAAACTCCCCTTCCCCCCACGCGACTCCGCGAAGCGGAGCAACCAGGTCTGGGCGGAGCCCAGCCGCCGGAGGCACACATACACACACACTCTACAAGATATTTATTACAATATAACTCTATGATGATGACTTGGTGACGGGGTCGATGCCACGCACTTTTAACGCGTCCTTGACTTCTCCATAGACGGCTTCGGGCGAGTTGTCGCATTTGACACTGACAACCTTGCCGACCTTGTCGAAATAACTGACTACAGGCATGCTGGTGTCGATGAAGGTGCGGAATCTCTTTTTGATGCTCTCGATGTTATCGTCGGTTCTGCCACTGCTCTCGCCGCGCTTGAGTAGTCTCTTCAGCATGACGTCTTCAGGGCACTCAAAGAAAAGAACGAATTTACTGATAGCAACGTCTTCTTCGAATTGAATGGCTTGGTCCATTTTACGAGGAAACCCGTCAATAAGAAACCGCTTTGTTCCGTCTTCGGCGATTCTCTCTTTCATGGCCTGCTGAAGTAATGCAATGGTTATCTCCATAGGCACGATCTGGCCCTCCTTGATATAAGTAGCAATCAACTGTCCATATTTCGAGTCTGGACGGGCCTGCTCGGCTCTTAACAGATCGCCTGCTGACAGATGGGCGAATCCGTAGTCGCGGACGATGTTGGCACATTGAGTGCCTTTGCCGGCGCCGGGTCCGCCAAGGACAAATACTACAGCCACCTCATCGCTGGCGAAGGCGGACTTTTTATGTTTGAGTCTGTTTTTCTCCTTTTCGGCCTCGTACTCATCATTGGTGATGTACGTCTTGGGCAACTTCTTGTCCATGTTATTAACAGTGAACAAGAAAGCACCCGTACCAATAAGGGCAATGAGGAGGAAGTAGCGCAGTTTCGGGGTTTCCTGGCGAGCCGGAGGGCGGCCCGGGCCACCAGAGTAGGATCTAGAGAATGACAAAAGAGACGGTTGGCGTTTGGTCAATCGACGAGGTCTAAGGATGGGGTTGAGCATTGGGCTAGTTCTCATTCCAGCGCTCTGAACGAGCCCCCGAGCGCCTGCTCTAAAGGAGTTGACTCCACCTAAAGCCCTCAAAGTGTTACCAACAAGCATTTCGGAGTCGGTTGGTTGTAATGGACGAACAAGAATTTCACGTGTGTCAAAAGCCAGGTAACCAAGCCAGCATAGGCGTATGTATGTTTTATACAGGCCTATCCAGTCTGCACCGAGCCTCGAATATCTGTCTCTGCCTTGCTCCTGCTTTCTCTCTGGAATTCAGACGGTTTTCCCGGCGGTTAGGGCATTCACTCTTTTTCACTGACTCTCTTTCTTTCCTGCTAGCCGCGTGTACCCATCTTCCAGCCAACCCTAATCACTCATCCTGGATAGAACATGAAATTTTCAAATCTCACAGTCGTCTGTGCAATTATAGAACAACCTGAACAACCTGAACTGCCAAACTGCCAGATCACAAACAGAGACTCCCACACAACACTGACCAGCCATGTCTCTTGTTAAGCTTGCAAACTTTTGCTCGCATCTTCAAAATGTCAGCCGAGTCAGGAGACCATTGACGTCGGTCCCTATGACCAAATTGCATCTTCAAATGGCCCTTGGTCTATACAAGCAAGGACTCATTTCCTCTGTACAAAGAGGAGACCTTCAAAGCCCCGATAAAGAATACACCCCGACCACGTTCGATAACATTTCCACTCGACGACTGTGGCTCGAACTCAAATATCATAACCTCAATCCCGTCTTGAATCAAATGCACCTTGTCAGTCACCCGAACCGACGGATCTACGCCGGCCCCAAAGACATCGACAATCTGATCCAGGGCCGCTCGTTTCGAATAGTCAAGCCCCTCAAATTAGGAGAAGTGATGTTTGTACGACTAAAAGATGGCCAGATCATCGATATCCAAGAAGCCGCCAAGAAGCGTGTTGGCGGAGAGCTCCTCTGCCGAGTCAGTTAACCCTCCATTTGTAAATATCTAAAATGCATTGTACCTCGTCGAATCTCGCCTAGTGGCTGTGCCTCCGGCGGCTGGGCGCTGCCCAGACCCGTAGCTCCGCTTCGCGGAGTTTACAGGGGCAGTATTCAGGCCGACCCCGTCGACTAGTCCGCGAAGCGGCACCACAGAGGCAGCTCAATGGATTCGTGAAAAACAAGTATATTAATAAATAGCACGACGCGACCGGTTACAGGACGAATTGAGGGCCGATGCCGAGATTTCTCCATCCCCGCATGTCCACTTGCCAGCCTTTCCACTGCTCCATTTGTTTGCGGATGTCGGAAATCTTCGACGCCTCGCCGGACAGATCTAGGTCTACAAAGGACGTCGCTCGGGGCCGTCCGCCCGTCATGCTGGTCCGATTGCTCCCACCTACGGGGAAATGTGGAGGCGAGTGTAGGAGGTCGTGATCGTGCTCGTTGAGCTGGGTGTGGAGATTGTCGTTCTCTGATCTAAGCGACTTGATTGTAGACTCGAGGGACGTCACTTGGGACGTCAATTGAGCGTTTTCACTAGCGAGAGCAAGGATTTTCTCCTGCAGCAGAGAGATTTCTGAGCGGAGGTTGTCGTCGGAACGGAGTTGAGTTGTTTGTAAGTTGAGCTCTGATTCTGGGATTGGCAAGATAGGCGATTCTTTGTTTGCGGGATTAGGCTCAGGTGTAGACTCAGACTCTTCCTTAGACTCTGATTCTTCTTTAGACTCTGGTTCTTCTTTGGACTCTTCTTTAGACTCTGACTCTTCTTTAGACTCTGATTTTTCTTTGGACTCTTCTTTAGACTCTGATTCTTCCTTGGACTCTTCCTTAGACTCCGACTCCTCCTTAGACTCCGACTCCTCCTTAAACTCCGACTTAGACTCCTCCTCTTTAGCCTCTACCGGACTTTCCTCTACATCCACTTTCTCTTCTACTTCAGCAGAACTACTATCCTCTTCCTTCTTCTTCTCAGCTAACTCGTCATCTTCATGATCGTCTTCAGTAGCCTCTTCTTTAGCTCCATCGCTTTTGTCCTTGTTGGCCTTTTTCTTTCCTTTTCCTTTCTTCTTCTGCTGTTTCTTAAGCTCTTCAAACTGGGAATTGGTTGTTAGTTCTAGGTCGTGATCTATGATTGCAGCCCTTCTACCTTTTCTGGTAACTCGGCTCAATCGACATTTATACCCCTCTACCGATCCAATCGTCTCGATCCAATAGACGTTTACACTCCTCTACCCATCCAATCTTCTTGCCTACGTACCTTCTTCTTAGCAGCAGCCAGCTTCTCGGCCTTATCGGCGGCCTCCTGTGTGGATTCAACGTCGCTCATTCTGCTTCTAACTGGAATCGGGCCGTCGTGGATGTTGTATGAGATGGAGGTCGTTTATTGTATGTCGAATTGGGTAATTACAGGGCATTGTTTCGGGGGTTAGGGCCCGGAGCACGGCGCTACCGAGTTCTGAATCCTTTGGGTGCATTAAATTTAAAAATCCCATATACAATTCCTTCTTGATCTTCTTCTTCTTCTCCAGTACCAGTTTTGTATCTTCTTCTCTCACCAGACGGTGTTGTTGTGCTTGTTGGACTATTCGAAGATGGCTAGAGGAAACCAGAGAGAAAAGTCTCGTGAAAAGAACCAAAAGAAAAAGGACGCCGAGAAGAAGAAGCAGGACGGAGATCCTCGCAAGCGTCTCGAGGCCCAGGCTGATATCATGAGAGCCAAACAAGTAGCTTGTATGTAGCAGTGGTAGTGCCTCCGGCGGCTGGGCGCTGCCCAGACCCGTTGTGCTCGCTTCGCGAGCGGTTGTGGGCCGGCCCCGTGGATGAGCGCTCGCGAAGCGAGCACAACGGGTCTGGGCAGCGCC